>APFE030069925.1:27685-67503 GCA_000404065.3 Pinus taeda | reverse complement strand
TCATCAAGTGGAAGAATTTACCCACTGAAGATTCCACATGGGGAGGACAATAATTTTATACAGAAGCATCAAGAACTGCTCAAGTGTTGAGGACAACACTTTTTGAAGGAAAGGGGCATGTTAGGCCCCTATACTACTAGAGTAACCCCTTATTGTTATTAGTACAACCCACTTATTATATTGATGTACCCATGTAGTGCCCATATTGTTTCTATTGTGTCCCATAGAATCCCATTATTATTATTATTGTGCCCTTACATTATTATTGTTATGTAGGCTCTGATTATGTTATGACCCCTTAGACTCCTATATATAGATAGGAGGTCTTTTCATTTGAATCATCCAAGAATAGTTCATTTATGTAATGTAAAGGAGGTTGCCCCCTCGAAGAGGCTGAATTGTAAGGTGTTGATCTATCTTTTCTATATTTTCTTGAGATGGTTTCATAACATAATGACAATTATTCAAAGGACCACAAGGTAAGTATTTAAAATATTTGAAACTTCGGATCAAGATTCTTTTGTGTGAAAAGGGATTTTTACAGATGTAGTGAGATTTCTAGTTTACTTATGTTTGGAAGAAGAGAGAATAAATCTGAGTAAGAGATCGGAACAACGTGAAGTGGAAAGAGATAGAGTAGATACCAAAAATATATCTCATGGAAAAGACCTGAAGAAATTTATAGAAATTGATTATCATCCTCTTTTAAGTGAATCTGAAAGTGAAAGAGAAGAAAGCCACCCGGATAACCCCGAGATAATTTTGCAGTATTCACCCTTCTAGTTTGAGAGTTCACAGAAGCCAGAATCTAATAATAGCTAGGGTATTTTTGGCTTTCCCCATACTACCACTACCCATCCAACCCCCCATACCCCTCCCCCTACTTCTCCACCACCCCACCCTCTCCCCTCCCAAGAAGAAGTATGGCTAACAATATTAGGTTACTTATTTTCAAAGGAACTAGATTGGAGGATTCGTGTTTTTTATGTGAAGCTGTATGGACAAACAAGTAGATCAAAAATGAAAATATAAAGAAAGCACAACTAATTACAATGTTCTATGATAGAGAATTGACATGGTATATGAAGTATTCAAATAACCAGAACATAATTTTTGCAGATATTAAAACATCACTGACAAGAGAGTTTAAGAAACCAAAGTATGAGTTGCAGTGCATCACCAAGTTGAAAGAGATCAAATAGAAACCTATTGAGTCTGTTTGGGAGTTTGATCAAAGATTTAAGGTGTTATTAGATCAAGTAAGTTTCGACATAGATCCACAGAAACATCAAGAATGGTTTATAGTTGCACTGCTACCACATATGAAATTTCCATTAACACAACAAAAGACAGAAAGTCAAGAAAAAGCTCTATAGATTATGATGAAATTCGAAGCTTTGCCTATAAGAGATACTAATGTAGGTATGAAATAGATTCAAAATCAGCTTGCGAGCCTAACCCTACAGATACAAGACATCAAGAAAAGCAAAGAAGTTAGAGAAGAAATATGGTGTACGGAGTGCAGATCGGAGGGTCATTCTAAAGAACAGTGCCCTATCTTTAGGAATTACATGGCTAGTGGGGCACTGAATCCCTTGAATGCAAGATCTAGCCCGTGGTACGAAATATGTAAGACTAGAGGCCAACATCGTTCACAAGATTGTTACTTGTTACAAAAATATGTACAAACACCGAGGAATCTATATTGAAAATTTTGTAAGTCAGTGGGACACGATGGTAATAATTGTCGGGTTTAAGAACTAATGATGGAGCATGGTGTTGGTGCTTATAGAATTCAAGTATAAGAGCGTGGACATGAGGAAAATGGATAGCGTGGTGGTCAAGGAGGTTACCAAGGAAGCATTCAAGGTGATGGCGCAGGTCGAGGACGTGGACAAGTCATTTTCTATAACTGCAGCCAACCAGGTCATTTTGTAGGAGACTTCCAGCATCCCACAACAACATGTAACTACTGTAAATCCTTTGACCACGTAATTGAAGAATGTCCTATACTTATGGAAAATATGCAAGAAAAAAGGAATTAACAGCTGACATAGAATATTCAAGTGTTAATTGTTGAAAGGAGGACCAATGAACCTCAAATTAGATTTGTCACTAGAAGTGGAGCTGTGACCGATAGTGATAAAGCATATGAAGAGAAAGAATCTGAAAGTCCATGTGTAAGAAATATTGTTGAGAAAGTTCCTATTTCTTATATCCGGAAATAAAAACAAGTATTTATGGAAGCAAAGTGAAGTTCTATGGATGATGGAGCTTGAACCTCTAGTACACATCCAAAGCCTGATCAAAAATTCAACTGCGACATATCATTAGTGTCAAAATAGAACTGAGATCTGACATAGGATTGAGCTCCGACAGAAGACCAGGATTCAGAAAATCAAGTAGGTATTTTAAATTCTTTTTTGCAAACTTGTATGAAACTATTAAGAGATCAAAATGTTGTAGAAGGGCTTCAAGAGTTGATATATTATTGTGCATCCAAATAAACACCATGAAGTGAGATGCGCACATTCAATAATTTACATCGACATATGAAAACCGAAAGAGAGATAAGGCTTAGTGCGGAGGTAAGAGAATATGAGATGGATCAAGTTATTCTGGATCTTGAATCTGATGCTAATGTCATGACGAAGTAGGAATGGAAATTAATGGGTAAGTCAAAGCTACAGTGGTCACCTATTTAGTTAAGGATGACAAATCAACAAAATATCTTCCATCTAGGAAGACTACCAAGTGTCACAGTGGATATTGAAGGAGTTCGCACTACTGCTGATTTTGAAGTAATAGAGATCATTGATGATAATAACCCTTATCTTTCATTTCTTGGAATTGATTGGGAATTTGAAAATATGGAAATAATTAATATGAAGAAGAGGCAGATGATATTTGAAGGAAACAATATGAGAGTAATTGTTCCCTTGGATCCATCAGAAGGAGTAAGATATACAAAACCAATCAAAGAAGAATAATGTGAAACTAACATAGAAAATATCTATCAGATGACAACGAAGGAACATGATTATGTTAACCCGATTGGATAAGGAAAGTAGAGTTGGGAACGTGATAATTCTTGTTCCTGAGACTCAAAAGAAGAGTTGGAGAACTAGCGAAATAAGTTGCATGAATTATTCACAAGGTATTGTGCAAGAATTACCAAATCAGTTCGTTGTATGATATCTTAGGTATGTAACTTTCCTTATTACAATGGCTTAGGTGATGTAAATACTTTTCTTAATTATTACGAAGAAAAAGTTCCATAAAATTAGATATTGTCATCCATGGATATAGTCCTTGAAGCTACCCCTTGCTAGATGGCGGAATGCACACAAGAAGAATATAGGAGGTTGGAAGGAATGTCAGAGATTGATGGGGATAAGGTTTGGATAGATAGATACAAAGATAGAAATAAAATATGATAGCGAAACTAATCCTAGGAAGCATATCCAGCTATGCACTACAACATGGAAGGAGATTCCACAACAAGAATGGGTACATGGATTCATTCATACATTAGAGACAATCCCTATGAAGTGGTACCTAGAAATCAAGCTTCGACATGGTATCGTGAAGTGGGCAAACATGGTTGATGGCTTCATATTAACATTCATATTTAAGGATGATTTTCCACACATAGCTTTGGCCCTTCAGATAGTCAATAAGAGGATCTTTGAGATTGTAACCCCACTAACATGGCAACAACCTGATTGGGCTACACAAATAGAAAATGCACTAGAGTGCTATCACCTCACTGCAAATGAAGAAGAACATCCTTGTTACATCGAGATAGAAGAGTTAGAAGGATACCATGAAGTAACTAGACCTGAGCTAAAAATATTAGACATAACGAATCCAAAGAAGACCGACAAGTTGAACATAGGATCAAGAAAGTAACCCGTGTTTGCAACAATAGGAGACTAATGGGATGAAGAGACATTTAGTAAAGTTACATAGTTACTCCATGAATATCAAGAACTATTTCCCACCAAGTTTTCAGAGATGAAGGGTATAATAGGAGATTTAGGATTCATGAATCTTCCCCTTAAGCTTGATGTGAAGCCAATCAAACAAAGACCTTACAGGATGAACTTAAAATATAAGGAGAAAGTGAAAGTAGATCTTGATAAGATGATAGCAGTACGAATTATTGAACCAATAGAAGAATCGGAATGGGTGAGTCTTATGGTGGTGTAAGAGAAGAAGACTCAAGGAGAGATTAGGATCTGTGTTGACCCGAGAAAGTTGAAATATGCATGTTTACATGATCCCTTCCCTAACCCTTTCACAGATGAAGTGCTAGACAATGTAGAAGGTCATGAAGTTTACTCATTTACAGATAGATTATCATGTTATCATCAGAATAGAATTACACTTGAAGATTGGCATAAGACCACATTTGATATAGAATGTGGCTGATATCAATACGCAATAATTCCTTTTAGATTAAAAGATCTCCTTTCTATATTTTCTAGGGTGGTGGTTGCAGCTTTTAAGGAATACATCCATAAGTTTTTAGAGGTACATTTTGACGATTGGACAATATTTGGATTATTGAGCAAACATGTTCGAAGTTTGAGACTTATGCTCGACACATGTAGACAGTCTCAGATCTCTTTGAACCTAAAGAAATGCATATTTTGTGTACTTTTCAGCATATTTTTGGGACATATTGTCTGTAAGAAAGGACTAATGGTGGACCTTGTTAAGATTTCTATCATTGTAAACCTGCCTTTGCCTAAGATAGTAGGACAGCTTTGCACTACGTTGGTACATATTGGGTATTACAAGAAGTTCATCAAGGAGCATGCTTAGATCATTGTGCCTATGGAGAAGTTGTTGAAGAAGAATATGAATTTTCAGTGGAATGAAGAATGTTAGAAGAGCCTCGACGTATTGAAAGAAAAAATAGTAGTTGCACCTGTACTAGTGTTCCTTGATTGGAATAAGGAATTCCATGCCCATTTGGATGCCTCTTGTATAACTTTGGGAGTGGTATTGGCACAACCTGGTGCAAGAGAGATTGATCATCCTATATATTTTCCAAGTAGAAAGTTATATAAAGAATAAAAGAATTACACCACTACATAATGGGAAGGACTAGCCATGGTATATGATTTGCAGAAGTTTAGACACTTTTTTCTAGGTTAACACTTTAAAATGTTTATAGATCATCCTGCACTGAAGTATTGGGTTTATAATCCAGTCTTAGGAGGAAATATTTGCACATGGTTACTATCATTCCAGGAATATGACTTGAGATAATTGTTAAACCATGGAGACTAAATGCAAGACCTGACCATCTGTCAAGACTAGAAATAGGGGAAGAACCAACCAGCATAGAGGATAATCTCCCTAATGTGCAGTTACTTACAATTAGAGTAGAAGATGACCATTTCATAGATATCATTTAGTTTTTTACCACAGGAATGGCCCCTTCAGAATATACTACTCAACAAAAGAAAGAATTAGTGGTTAAGGAAAATTACTTTTCATTAATAGCATAACAACTATATAAGATGGGACCAGATGAGATACTACACAGATATGTTCTTGAACATGAAAGACAAATGATTCTAGGAGAGGCTCATGGGGGCGCAACTGGTGGACACTATGCAGGAAAAGCTATTGTGCAGAAGATTTTGAGAGTAGGATTGTGGTGGCCTAGACTACATAAATATGTGAAGGGATACTACCAAGCATTTGATTTGTGTCAAAGAATAGGGAAGCCTTCCAGAAGCGATGAGATACCATTGGTACACCAAGTTAAATTGTCAACCTTTGATAAGTGGGCCATTGATTTTTTTGGACCCATCAATCACCGGGAAAGAGGAGTGGTGCAAGGTACATAATTATAGTGACTGATTACTTCACAAGATGGGCCAAAGCACAACTAGTAAATGACTACAATGCAAATACTTTTGCGAAGTTTATTTTTGAGTACATATTGTCTTGATTTGGATGTCCAAAGATTTTGATGAGTGACCATGGTTCACACTTCCTAAATAAGACTATTGAAGCATTGACTAAGGAGTTCCAAGTTTATCATCAGAAAAGTACCCATTATCATCCTCAGGCCAATGGAACAATAGAAGCATTTAATAAGATTCTGGAGAATGCACTTACTAATTTATCCAAAGTGAATAGAGATGTCTAGAACCTTAGAATTCCAATAGTTTTATGGGCTTATTAGACCACATGTAAAACGTTGACAGGTTAGACACCCTTCAGGTTAGTTTATGGGCAACAATTTGTGATGCCAATGGCGTTCATGGTGCCTAGTTTGAGGATTGCAGCATTTACAGATATGGAAGATCCTGATATAATGGAGGAAAGAATGTTGAAATTGCCTGCTTTGAAGGAAGATAGATTTATAGTAGGATTCGATCAACAGGTATACAAAGAAAGAGAAAATGCCTCGCATGACAGATATATTAAGCAAAAGAAGTTCAAAGTAGGAGACCTTGTTCTCCTTTATGAAAGTAAGTTTGTAAAATTTCTAGGAAAATTCAAGATGCATTGGTTGGGCCCATACATTATCAAACATATTACTAAAGAAGGTGAAATTCAATTAGCGAAGTTTAATGGAGAATTTGTTCAAGGAAGAGTAAATGGAAGTAGGTTAAATTTCTACAGGGACAACCCTACCCCTACAACCTCACTCTGAAGAAAGGAGAAGAGTCTTAGTGCCACCTACAGTTGAAAGTGGGAACTAGACTATAAACTACCCTACAGAAAGAGCTTCAATGTAGAAAGTTACTTCGTTACAATCTAGATTATGTCAAAGTTCATAGGATCCTCGATGTAAGAAGGGTTTCTCTCTGCAATATAGGATGCATCGAAGTTAACTAGAAAAATATGACCATTAAAAGTGAAAGTTAATGTTAAATCACGCAAAAAGCTGCATTTGTGAGGACTAATTGACCATATCTAAGGATATATATGAAATTAATGAACACAACTTGAGCTAATAATGGGGTTGGAAACTCATATTTTTTTATAAAAGTTGAGTCTCGCCCATATTTGGCACTTTGTTGAATTGAGAATTTGAGTACTGCTATTGCAAACAAATTATAGAAATTGCCGAATGAATATCCTGAGGACTGGAGAATTTATTCATATATTTAGTGAGGATGGCTTAGACGAAGTTATGGAAGAAGCATCTAATAAAGTAGTTGATATTCCCGCACTAGCATCACTCGCATCAGCATCATCATGCACACAATGGATATCCCCGCAAAAGAAAATGACCAAAGAGCAGAGAACAAAGAAGAAACAGGACAAGAGACCTGTCGAAGAGCCCGTGCAAGTAACGGACGGTGAGGAAGAAGAAGAGTAAGTGAAAATGGAAATGGATGGCGTAGTGTTTCCATCACCTCTCCCACCATATATTCCACCAAGAAAACTAAATGAAAAACTAGTAAAAGAGTTGAAGGACGCGAAGTATGGAACCTTCACACCTTTATTTATGGAGTCAGTGTGATTTACTAGAGAAACCCTTGGGAAGATTCCACAGCTTAAGTTCATGCACTATGATTTCAATGACAGCAAGAAATATTCATAGTTTTCAGTAGGAAGATACTTAAAATAAGTACACTAGCCTGAGAGTGGTGTGACAAGGTTAGAACTGCAAGAGTGGGTGCTTGCATTGGCACAGTCAGACTTGATGAATATATTGAATGTGTCACACTTCAAAACAAGTCCAGGCTGCACAGTTTGTGTGAGATAACTGCTCGTACTGGTGCATGATGGATGTCTATGGATTGGGAAGAGGATCCCTATCAACCCAATGCTAATATGGATAATCATAAGACTTTCGTATGAAGGGCAGAACCCCACAAAAGAGTTTGTCAAGAAAGATAAGGATAGCACCATAGTAGAAAACATGAAGAAGTTTTGACTGACAAAAGGGAAGTGAGGTTATGATATCAACTTGATCAATGACCAGGTAGTTTGTTATGTATCACATATATTGGCTAGAAAAATCATGAGGAAGCGCCAGGCTAATGAAGTCCCTGTGCCAGTGGTTTCATTAGTTGTGTAGTGCACTAATGGGGTTCAATACAATTGGGTGACATATCTTTGCCAAGATTTTTTGGACAATTGTTGTGAGGTTCAAGATAAAGGTACTTCATTTCATTATGATTCTTGTATGGAGAGAGCCGAAAGATTCATAGTTCACTCTGGTACCCTCGAATATTTGTGAAGTTGTGCGATATACCTCATTGTGGTATACCACTAAACTAGCGTGAGCGCAGGAGAACACAATGTCTTTTGTTTTATTTCATATGGACTTACACATGTTGGTGAACCAACACCCTTGCCTTTCACTAAGTCTATACAATAAGTATAGCTATGTCATGAAGTTTAAGGATGAATTCCACAAAATTAACATACAGGCTCCCAAGGGCACAAGGAAGAAATGGAATCCTCTGCCATATTTAGTGATAGAAGACGATCTCCTAGCAGAGATGCAATAATGACATGCGAAGTGGATGACCAAGCTCGAGACACATAAAGAGGATAGTCCGACAGAGGAGGACACAACATAGCATGACGAAGCTATTGTGAAGGATAAGGATGAGCACGAGTTGGAACAAGATGAGAAATACATGAGGGTCACCAGGATCCTCTTGAAGGTGATGAGTAGAAAAAAGAGTCTTAAAAGACAGAGATAGACCAAGTTGTCATGGAGAAGAGGAAGGAAGGTGTTGAAGTTTCCACAAGAGGAAAAAATAAGCAGAAGGAAGGCAAGACAAAGGACAAAAAACCACTCGTCCTCACTAATGGGGACTTGGATCAAATTGAGGATAGAATTCAGGAAGCAATGGGGAAATAATGGAACAAGCTAAATGATCACTACAACACAATTCTAACAGGTGTCGAGGAGTGCATTTCATAACTCAAGATATTGTCACAAATAGTTAGACAACCAGTGCATGGAGAGGAAAATCTTGGAGATGAGAGACTAATAGAGCCTACACTTGGAGCGTGGATAACACCGATACCTGTCGGAGCCCTACAGTTTAAGTCCATTAAGGTACAACAACATGCCAAAGAGTGGAGGTATGTGAATATAAACATCGCAACAATGCCACTTCATACATTACACAAGCTACATCAAGAGACCATAGATGAGCTAAAGTAATGCGAACAACTCAATTTGAAGTTAAACATTTAGGTATAGAAAGAGTGAGCTTCATTGCAGCAAAAGCTCAACCAGGTGATCAAGGAGAGGTACTAGGTAATCCAACAACAAGAAAAGCTGAAGGAGGTCATCGAAGAAACTTTCCGTGAGATTCCAAATATTGAGGTTTGAGAAGAGGAACCAATGGAGGATAAGGTCAGGAAGCTTGACCTTACCGTAAAAAGATATAAGGATAATATTTCAAAAGTGAAATTTACATATGAGATGAAGATCAACAAGCTAAAGATGAAGCTACAACCAACCACGCCACAGGAAGTGTGAGAGAAGAGGGAGACAGACTTGAAGGTTATAATGGATGGTATCTCCGCAAAAGTGGCATATTGTGGGAATATTCTCGATTAGAACTTAAATATTTGGACTTCACTACAGGAAGATCAAAATGTGTAGAAATTATAAGAGGATATTTAGCAGAAGCAACAACAATTGGAGGAGATTCAAACAACTGTGAGAGCCTTACCAATCTCACAGAAGCTCATAAAGATCAATGAGGGAAATGCCCTCCAGAAGAGGATAAATGAGTTGAGGAAGGAAGAGAAGATTCTGATAGGGAGAACTCAACCATGGCAAGATGAGGCTCTCATTATGTCCCAAGCAGTGGATGAGAAGCTTCAAGAGCTTCGACAGAGAGAGACAACAATGATGCAAAAGGCTACAAAACCTACTACAGAAGCACTGTTGGAGGAATTATGTAGTGAAGAGAAGTAGGTCACAAACATTCTGGAGTAGTCCAATAGTGCCTACAAAAACATTGCAGCAAATATCAGAGGTAAATCAGCTAAGTGACTTAGGACGAGTCACATGTGAGTGTTGGGAACATCCCAACTTGCTCTAGATTTTGGCAAAGACTCTGCATTTTATGGAGAGGAGCACGCAATGGAGCGAACATCAGAGCGTGAAGTGGACAACATAGTGGAGTAGTGGAGCACAGTTTAAGGAATTAAATATACCACGCAACATAAGGGATTTGGGGTGGGTCGTAGCCCCCCTTTTTTGTAAAATCATGTGATTTTGTAAGGGATCAATGATTTTGGGACCATAGTTTCTTGTTTTAGGGAGTCCATGGGAGTTGTACCATGGTATTTTAATTATGTAACGCTTTGACGTAATAGTATATAGGGTAAAATAATAAGAAAATAAACATCTATCTTTAGAACCAGATCAGCGTTATGGGAATTGTAGTCATCTGTCATTTGAAAGAGAAGGCGAGGCTCTGCAACTTAGTGCGCAGAAATCCTGCAACTTAGTGCATAGGCCAAGAACTCTTTATTGTTCATAAAATTATCATATTAAGTAACAGTTCTTGTGAACGTAGCCCTACACAACGGTGAACCATGGTAATTTGGTGTTTGATGTGTATATTTTCTTATTATTTGTTGTAGAGTAACAATTATTATACTTGCTTTTTACTTCAGCACAGTGATGGTTTATGATTTATATGGCATGTTTAAGTGATTAATCTAATGTGGAAAAGTGATTTATAAATACTAAGAATAGGATAAGATAATAATACCACATCCCTTAATCCTTCAAGGTTACAGAAAACTGGTTCTGCGTCCTCCCATAGTCACCTCGGGTGAGACTGTGATATGCTTGAAGGTTGTTGCCGAAAGAGCCAGTGGTTGAGGTTTTTTTTGGTGCGCAGTATAGATTTATGCTGGTTCAGCCCAAACCAAGCCAACACATGTATCATATTTGTTTGTTCCCTTGTCATTTCCTTTGAATATTTCCTTTCCTCCTAAGTATCTAGTGGTTTTTTTGTGCAAAATTTTCCTTCCTATAACACTCTATTAGTTTCCTATAACAGACTATGTCAATCATGTAATAGTCTATTTTGATCTTGTAGTAGCTTGTTCTAATCCCGTAGCACACAACTCAAATCCTATAGCAACTAATCTTTGCATGCCAAGAGGTGGGGGGTCCACCATTTTATTTTTTATTGATTTGTTATTATTTTTTAATTTTTTTTCTATTTTTTTCACTTTTTTTTTTCACTACATGCAAAATAAACTAAGAGTGATTTGAGTTAACTGAGCTGGCAGCACCTACCCCTTTGATCTCTTTATCCTCTATCATGACTAAATGATTAAAACCAAGTTTCTCAAGTCTTTTTCATTTTTGTCTTGTTCATGTCCCACACATGTTGGTGTGTTGGTGGAAATGCAAAGTTAACTACTAAATAATTTTGAGATTGCTCTATTATAAGTTTGGCTATAAAAAACCTTTCCTTCTTACATTTTTAATGTTTTCTCAAGCTAGAATAGGTTTGAAGGGTGAGGTTAAAGATATGAATACATATGCCTTACATGTGTGTTTTTATTTTGCAAGATGGCATTGTAGATGTGGAGACTACCTTTGATGATCATGAAGCTGCATTTGATAATCTATTGGAGATCCTACTACTAATAGCCTTGTTTCTGGAGGTCTTCTAGGTTTCTTCTTGTTGTTGTTGTTACTTTACATCTCTTGCTAAAATATTTTTGTTGAGATTCTCATGATGTGAGTGTTGTAGCTGATGACCAACTTGTTGATTCATGCATGAGGTTCTTGAAACATTGATGAAGCTCTTGGAATTATTTTTGAGGTACAAAATGTCATTTTCATCAATATTTTTCATTGGCTAGAATATTTTCATTGCTGATTGAACTTGATTCATGTGATCAAAATATAAGTGCCACCATGGATCAAATGTTGGTGTTGGAGATGAGCAATGATCTTGTAGCAACTTTGCAAAGGTTTTCTAACTGCCCAAATTTGAGGAAATGACTATCCAATGTCTTCAGATGATTGGTTCTTCATTCTAGTGCTCTCAATTGTGGTCTTGTAGGGTTTTTGCAAATTGATACAAGAATGGATTCTTTCTTGTAGAAGTCACACAGGCCCCTCCAAAATCACCATAAACTTCATGAAATGCATTTAGAAGATCTGATAATTGATGGTTAGACCATGGATAGGAATTAGAAACTTTGGTGGTGGTGAAAACTATGGAAGAAGGGGTGAAAATGGATTTTTTCATTGACAAAGATGGATTTTTGGATGGAGAAGTGGCTAAATGGAGTGGAGGATGGATGATGGAGGTGTGGTAGATTTTTTTTTTTTCATTCCCCCAAAGAAAACATAATACCTAGCCCCTCTCTCTATGCTAATCATAATCATGTAGCAATTTTGCTCAATCTAGTAGCACTACAGGACAATCTTTTAGTACAATTGTTTGATACATATCTCTCAAACGGTAGATTGGATACACCTTAATTTTTTTTTAGCATGTTTCTATCATCCTTATGCATATGCTCACAAAAATTCCTATCCAATGGATACATGAATATTGAGAAAAATGGAAAATGGTTGTAGGTGATGATGGATAATTCCTCAAAACATATGCATTAGAATTTGCTGAAATTTCTTCAATGTTTCTATCATTCTTTTGTGTCTCCCCATGAAACAACTCAACTAATGGATCCACAGTTTTTGAGATATGGGAAAAAACAATTATGCCCTGTGTATTTTGGCAATCCTATAGAAAAACAACACTTTCTTGTAGCACTTCAGAAGAATGAGGAAAATGAATGCGAAAGGCTTGTGAATGGTGGGTGGATGTTGGAAATTAATGCGGGTGATGGATTGACATGGCCTTGGTCCTATTGGAGCATCTAAGAAAAGGATGTGAAAGCTTAAGTTTGACTTCCCTTGACTAGTTTTTTTATCATATTTTTCTCATGTTGCTAGCTTGTTCTTTTTTCTTGCAGAGGTTGGAAAACACCCGCATTCATCAGAGAGAGAGATACCTAGGTAAAATAATCTTTTTTTAATTTTTCTATGCCCTCTAGATGTCTCAATGAGGTCTTCAACTAGTAGGTCTGCCTAGGGGCCTCATAAGAGGTTTTCATCTAGGATCTGCCTTTTTTTCTTTTTTCTCTTTTTTCCAACCCATTGACTGTCTTATGGAGGTTTTCAATCAATGAGCCAATCTCAAGTGCCTCAAACGAGGTTTTCAATTGAGATTTCATTTTTTATTTTTTCCTCTTTTCCCTTTTATTTTATTTGTATTCCTCTATCCTACTCTACCTGGAAAAAAAAAAAAAAAAAATCTCTTTTAAGTAACTTCTTTAACTTTGATGATGTCAAATACCGTTGAAGAGAGCGGTGCTCTAGCTTAGTGATCGATAAGAACCAAAGTTCAATACAGATGTCATGCCCTTGGTTCACTTTCTCATCTAGATAATTTTGTATGCCTTCCTCTTCCATGTCATTCAAATATTCTAATATTTTCTTATTAGTACCTTGAACACATAAAGGATCTAATGGTAAGCATTGCAGAAACTCTTCAATCTCAAACTATAGTTGTTGGTCTCCATAAATGTAACACATGATTCTTTTGGATCTTCTTCTTCAATGACATTAGGAGAATATAATTTTGCAATGATTTTCCTAATATACAATGAATACCATTTAGATTAAGAGAATTTGTTTGGAAGTGTTGTACCTCGGCATGGTAAGTGGACTGAGTTACTTTATTGTTTGGGTTTGAAAATGGTTGTACATGTAGTTGAGTGGAAGTAGATATTTGAGATGGATGTTCTTTAGGTTGTGGTTGTGGTGGAGGTGAATGGTATCGATAGAACAAAGGATATTGAGGAAAATATTGTGGATAATGTGGATTTCTCCCATAAGGTCTTTGCCAACCTTGTTTCCAAGATTGGTTTTGGGGTTGAGATGGCCAAGGTTTCCAAGGAAAGGGTACGTTACAATTACTTTGAAATGGTTGTGCATAACCTTGAAATCGTAAATTGGGTTCTTACATCAT
Organism: Pinus taeda; assembly: GCA_000404065.3. Classification (NCBI taxonomy): domain Eukaryota; kingdom Viridiplantae; phylum Streptophyta; class Pinopsida; order Pinales; family Pinaceae; genus Pinus; species Pinus taeda. The sequence continues at coordinate 53,479 of APFE030069925.1, read as the reverse complement.
ACCAATTTGACTAGGTTGTCATGGTCTTCTTCGAGTTACATGATAGATTTTCTTTGGTGAAAGACTTGCTCCATTGTCCTCCTCGTAAACATTCTTCAACCTTGGTATTGATGGGAAATATTTAGTGACTTGTGATTCTGCATTAATTACACAAATATCAACATCCTCTTTTATCTCATTTGTCATTCTTAACATTTCTACTTGTTTGCTTAGATTTCCAAGAATTTTTGTTTTAAAGTTATTAAGAAAATTTGCAAGTTTAGCTTGACTTACTGATATCGATGCTGATTCACTTACTCTTTCCCTTCCTCTTTATACATGTTTGCATGTTTCACAAATTTCTTCAAATGATAATTGGTATACATCACCTCTACTCACGAGATCAAGGATATCAATCCAATCATCCCTAATTATTCTATGTAAGATGGGTTTTAGTGTGTCAAATCCTAAATGATGTAATATCTACCTCTTAACATTATACATAAATCTCTCTATTAGATCCTCAAGGCTCTCACCTTCTGTTTGATCGACTCTAAATATTTATTCTTTAAGATCATGATCTTTATATTTTTATATAATTATCTTTTCATATCACTCCATGGTCTAATTCAATATTGAATTAGTCCTTTAACTCATGAAGCATTTAAGAGCTCTATCATTCAATGTTGCCGGAAACAATCTCAAGTTTTGAGTCTTTAATAAGTAACCATAAGATCTATAAAGTATTTTAAATTCTAAGAGAAAGGTTTATGGATCCTCCGACCTCATACCATGGAAGTTTTGATGGAAAGATGGAGGGATGTTCTTCATATGAACACTGATATCAATATATTGAATGGGAAATCCAAGAGGATCTGCCTCATTGTCATTATCTCCATCCATTTATTCTACATTCTTTGTCACCTCTTCTTATTCTACATGCAAAAGTGGGTGGTGATGTGCTTCTTACTATACCACGTGATTAAATGGGGGATGTTTGGTGCTGGAGAAGTATTTTTCTACTTTCATAAATTTTTTGAATAAGAATGCTAATGCAATGCAATATGCCTAATATTTTTTTCGTTTTTCCAAAACGTAAAATAAATAAATCAACTAGGGAAGGAAACAATGCATGCTTTAACACCTCCTCGACAATGGTATGAAAAAGTGATGAACCCTAGTATTGCAACAAGAATGCTGCAACTCTCAAGGCTACCAACTTAAACTATCAACCCGAGGTTCTTACAAACTTAAGAGGTTTCGGCGCTATATGTGCAACATGAAATGTTCCATTCTTTCATTGATCTTATGTAATGTGGTGAATGTCATGAAATCAAAGCCTAAACTAATGGAAAAAATGGAAATGTTACTCTATTTGTAAGAAATGGAAATGTTGCTCAATTAAATGTAAATGTTAATCCTAATTGTAGAAATGTAAAGTTTACACTACTTGAAAAAATTTAAACATTAAGCTACTTGCAAAATGTAAATGTTGCATTGAAGGGAAACCTAGTCTATCGAATGGAAATAATAGTGCTTGAAATAGAAACACTAACTTAAGAATAAAGAAAGAAAACTAATCTAACTGGAATGAAGGAAATAATAAGTAATCAATAATTGCATTCCAAATATGTCAAATCCATTGATATAGTTCATTATATACTTCATGTGGCAATCAAGAAAATCATTATTGTGTTATCCAATTCATAAATTTGTCCACTAACCCAAATTGTTGAGATGTGTGGGAGGGGTAAAAAGGCAAGTCCTAAGTGGTTTTTAGTCATCCTAAATCATGGTTTTAGAGTCTAATGGTCATTAATAATGTCTAAGAGGAAAAAAGCAATATTTTGGAGAAAATATGGTCAAGTTTACATGGTGCTACATGATGCTACAAGATTGCTACAGGATTGCTTTGTTTTTCTATAAGATTGGATCCGTGAGTATTCTAAGGGTGGAAAAGGTGATATAAAAGTGGGAAATGGTAGTGGAAGGTAGGATAATGTTGTATGTTTCCCTTTCTAAGTTGAGTAACCTTTAGGGGCCCATATTTCACAAATAAAAATGCATAAGGTGGCCTTATACAAACTAGAAATGCACTCTCGGTGAACAACGTTTTGGAGGAGTTGCTGAGGTAAAGAGAAGGATATGGTGGTAGAATGAGGAGGGTTATAAGTGATAATTATAACCCTTCAAATCAATAATAGAGCCTTCATACCACAAAAAAATTATGATTTTTATAATCGCAAAGACTAAATACCTAGTATGCCAGTTAGTTTGTCCTCCTACTTATCTCACTAATGACCAAACAAATCGAATGAAAATGGGATGGGGTAAAAATTTTTATTAAGTAGGATTTCATAGGAATCCCATACAAGTGGAATCACTCAAAGATACCATTTTTAACGTGTGTTAAAAATATAGTAGAAAATTACTAATAAAAAAACTAGAAATTAAGGAATGAGTGAGCTAGTTAACCTACTAAATGCCTAACCTAATCAAGTGAAAATGATATTGGGTAAAAAAAAAATTAAAATTGAATTTTTTTGGGACTAAATACAAGTGTAATCAACTCAAAACATGCTCATTAACATGTCCTAAAAAAGAACATAAAATTACTATTATTTTGCTAGAAGAGACTTCCAAAAATTCTAGATTTGTGAACTAGTAAACCAATCCAAGTAGCTCATGTAGAGTTTTACTTGTATATTCAACAAATTATGTGATATGCTAAAACATAAGACAAGAGTCTACTCTAATCATCAGGGAAAAAAATTGATCGATGAAAACACCAAGAAGAAAAGGAAGAATTTCAATTGCACATAACACCATATTTCACTGGGGAAACAATTGCTCAAACCCTGACTATCTATATTTCATTAACCAGAACTTATGAGAAGAAAATACAATTCTTGTTCAACCCAAACAATTCCTACACAAGTGCACTCTATCTCTCTAGTTTAGAAACCAGCGCAAGCCAACACTTAGGCAATTCTTCTGTCTAACAAGCCCCTACTTCCTTGCACAATTCCTAGAGAATTAGCCCATATTTAATTTGGAAATTCTCTATCCATAACTGTGCAATCCATACATTGGGCCTCAGCTGATTGCATGCACCATTTTTACAACTCAAAAATTATACAACAGATATTAAAATGTCCCTGAACTCTAATCTGAATTGGGTCTTCCTCTGAACTAACATGCTTGAGTTATTTATGAGTCAATCTTCAATTAACTGGTGGAGCAATGAAGGTGCACTGGTGCTTTTCTCCACTACTAGACCTCCTACTATTTCCTCCGATTGTTTTAACGTGTTTAACTAACATTAACTCAATTAGACTGAGTTAATTAATTACAACTCAAAATAACTCAACCTGGACCACTAAAATGTAGGAATCACTCTACATGACTCTAGATAGACATCCAACTCAAATTTATTAAGCCAATTAAGTCAAATTAACTTAGTTAACTATTTCAAGTTTCTATGAGAATAGAATTTATATTTATTTCCTAATTTAATTCAAGGACAAATTAAATTAGGATTTGTTGTTCCTATTTTTAATACTCCATCTCAACAAGAAATGGATTATTTGCTACCCTGATCCCGCCTCTGTGAAACTTGAATTTTCATCTTGACAATGCCTTTGTCAAAATAACTGCATCCTACTCTTCAGTGGGAATGTACTCCAACAACATAATTCTCCTCTATGCACAATCTCGACGATGATGATACTGGATATCAATATGCTTGGACCGATCATGAAAAAATGGATTCTCATAGAGTTTGATGCATCTCTAATCATCACAGTAAATCACTGTTGGATCCATCTGCTGACCAAACAAACCAACAATAATCTTCCTCATATTGATAGCCTCACAAGCTTCTGTCGTGTACCACACAACTCTCCTTGAGCTCCATCAACTCTTCCTCTTCCTCAAAGCAATTCCCAAGACTCAAAACATAAAAGGAAAGACAAGAAACAAACAAGAAGAAAACCATGAAAACCAATAACGATATGACAGTACAACAAAGTGGTATAGCTATGCACCAGACGGAATCAAAATCACAAATCAAGTGCAAAAATCACAAAAGACTAACAACAAACACCATGACTCAATCCTCATGGTTCCTAAGGAAAGATCGACCTAAGCCTTCTTTGAGATTTCATGCCAACCTCTCCTTCCAAGCAACTCCCTACATCATGCTATCATTAACATATAAATATTAGTGCATAAATAAACATTAAAATACACTAGTTACCTCATCTTTTTGTGCCCAACATGTTGCTTGCAACTGAGCATATCCAAGCCATCTCTCAAGGGACTCCAATCCTTTGACAGATCCACTTGTAGCTAGAGACTAGCTAATATACATCTCAAGTACATGTTCATGAATCTAGCACATATCCACATAATGTCAGATAGTGTTAAAGTTAAGAAGACTTCATGTGTGCAAATAACTCATTTGTTTGGAATTAGGATTTCCAAACATAACCAAAGGAATTCTTGCCCAATTCCTTTATTTGACCTTTTCCTTTAACTGCAATTGAATGTTACTATGCACTATCACATCACCCGACTGTTAGTGATATAAGAACATTAACTATTGCCTTGTCAGGCTAATACCAACATGCTTCCTGCAACTGCTCACACATGTTAACCACATGTTCCAAATATCAAGACAATAATATCTATCAAATTGAAATAAAGCCTTAGTGAGACTAACAATGTGTCATAAAACATAGTCAACTCATAGTCATTAGACATAATGCTACAACTATCACCTACTGCACTCAAGTACATAGCAATTGTCCCAACGCATATGTGTTATTACAATAATCTTAAAACAAGATCATTTGAACACATACTGATATTATGCAATTCATCAAGCATTCAACCAACTTGCAACCATATCATGTTAAATATATCAACCAAACAACATAATCAAACAATCAAGTACCAAATATATGACATAAGCAAACTCATACCTTGATGTATCACAGGGGAGGCGATCTTTTCTACACAATCAATCCAAGTTAGCACGATATAACTTCACAACATATCAACTAAAACATAAATCATGATATTCATAACAATAACTAACTAACATGTGCACATCATAAGCTCATAAGCATTTGTCATTCATGCATAACAATCACATATGTACGATCAGTATAGTTAGTATGAAAACATATCACAAATATGTCAGTTCATACCTTAATATTACAGCCATAACCATTTTCATGGGTCAAACCAGGTTAGTAGAATACATATAACATCAAGATATTCAATGCAATGAACATAACCATCATGCATATGACCAATCCAAATTACAACATCAATATCTAAATGAAATAACCTTAATCATCAAGCTAATAGCATATAAGAAAAATAAGATATATATCATGCTCATCAACAACATATAACCTAATAATCAAGTTATCTAACATAAAACAACAATAAAAATTCATACAACTACAAGTTACCATCATTCTTGACTATTGGACACATGTGCATTTAACTACACTAATCAACTAACGTATATCATGAATGTAATCATAACATCACAAGACATGTACATAAACCTAATGTATATAACCGTAATTCTATGATACCACTCTGTAACACCCTCCTCACACATATACCCAACCAACCAACTAACTGGGGTAAACATGCAATGAGAGGCCACTATGAAAAGACTCAACCTCCTAGGTAACCTTAAGGAAATGGAGGAGAAAAAACAAGATCTTAGAGACCTCCCTTTGGTGCTTCAAGACCCCAAGGAGATAATACACCACTCCAAGTGCCCAACCCCTAAGTTAACCTAACATTTCAATGAATTAAACCCAAATTCACTCCCTAGGTAAGGCACACATGCGACTAGAACCCCATAGTTGCTACAATAATACCTACAAGGGAGAGACTGCAGTCCTTTCCAGCCAATTCTGTGCTAGAGACTGCGAGATTTAAGCCACTTTTTCATGGCTAGTTTCCAAACCAATTCCTAGAACATGATGAGACTTTCCAAGACATTAAATGACGCTAAGGCAAAGCCCCTAACACAAAACTTGATCAAGGGCTTGACCTAACCAAGCCTAACCATTACACACATTTTTTCAAACACCTACTAAATATGCAACCTACATGTGTAAATAACATATATGGGCATAGGGGTCTCATACTTATCAGATATTCACCATGAAGCATTGTTTCCTTATCAATTTAATGACCATTTCATCCATTAATTCATAGATACATTGTTCATTCATTTACAAGTAAAAACATGGTGAGAGCCATACATAACTGTTGTCATAAAACATACATATAACCATTATATTAACAACAAAAATACCATAAATATACAATTCATAAAATCCACATATAAATCAGTACATTTACACATGAAAACCAAGGAATGGATGTCTCATTAATGAATCCAATAAACCAACCAGAGATGGGACTACCATGTTCCACCCGACCATAGATTGGTTTAGCCAAGTCTCTCTTCAACCAATCAACCCTGTGCCATATTCCAAGCATGAATGTGGGACTCATAGAACACGTCAGAAAAACCAAACAAGCACAGATTGTAGAAATTTCACCGTAGATTAAGTTGATTATGCAATGTACTAAAGAAAAATACTTAATCTACTTCTATAATCAAACTTGCGAAAGCTTAATCGATTTTGAGCAAGATCAAATAGAACACATATAACAGAGAAGAAGATTCAATCACACATGAAACACAGAAGAATACTCTCGGGAAAGCCTAAGCTAAAAACCCCACTATCTGTATTATCATACAACTGGAAATATCTCAGGATTACACAAAGCTTTAGCTCATAAGCTACCTAGCTCTTAGTACAATCCCTCATTGTTGCTCATAGACAGAATAGACAACACATATGCCTTCCTTTAGTTCTCCAAGCCTCCTATTTCCTTGCGCAGTTTCTCCTGGGTCCTCCAGCTACAACCTGTGTGATTCTCACCTCACACACAACAATGACCTCTGAAATAACTGCACAATCCTTAAGGAGTGAATTCCTTCTGCATGGATGAGTTTCCTTTATAGGAAAATTCCTCCAACTGACAGTACACTATCCCTTCCTTTAATCTCAACTGGGTCTTTCTCTGAACTGACATGCATGCGTTATTTATGAGAGAATATTCAGTTATCTGGAGAACACTAGTTGCATGTATGCATGCATTAACTAACTGAACTCACAATTAGTTCCACAAACTATTTGGAATTAATTTAACTGGACTTAACTCAGTTAACTGAACTAACTAATTACAACTCAAATACAACTCATCCTTATCTCCTTAATTAAGGGATAACTTCCTCAATCAAAGGGATAACTGTTGCATGTCTTCACAAAGACTTCATGTTTGATTTTCTCCAACTAATTAACTCAAGATGAATTAATTAATTATTTTTTGAATAGCTAGTGAGATTAAATTCAAATTTTAATTCTCAATTTTAATTCAAGGACTAACTAAAATTGGAACATATCCTGAAATGATATTTATAACAATGATATTTTTAGCATTTCTATTTTATCATTCCTTGTTGCTATTTTCAACACTAGTACCTGAAATGCTATTTATGGCAATGCTACTTATATCATTTCTATTTTTAGCATTTCTTGTTGCTATTTTCAACACTCCCTCTCAACAAGAAAGGCATTCAACTCAAACCCGATCCTGAACCTTTGGAATGTTCTACTTGCAACATTTCTCCCTAGTGTTGTTGCTCCAACAACTCTAGAAACAAAAATTGTCCAACCTGAATCAAAATGATGCCTCTGTCATCAAAGTCTCTGACTGTTATTGCCTCTGTCGACTAAAAACTCTACAAATTTGTGCCCTTCAGTATTTGACTGCTCTAGCCTCTATTACTTTGATATCTGATTGCATCAATCACAATGATTCCTCCTGCTGCATCCGTGTTGTTGTTGGTCCTTTCTCCCAGCACTACATCTGCACTACACCTCTTCTCATCATGTTGCATCGTGCTACCCACTGCTGCACTGCAACTCAGTTACTAAGAAGTAAGTAACTAATCTCCCAACTGACCTCCCTCTTGGGCTAGAAACACCCTCTAATGTTGAAGCTCCCTCTATCGCTCCATCTGCATTTGTCTCTACCCACTTAGCCAGTCCTGCTACTCCTCATCGGGGCTCCCATAGCAAGGTCTAATCAAAGAGGCTGGGTACCTCAAGGATCCTACCCCTATTTTAGCCTTCTTGGGACTATCACTTCACATCACCCCACCTCACACCTAGAGGTATGGATGCATGTGATCCCTCTACCCACTTGGCTCGAAATTTCCCCCTACTGGAGGTCTCTACATGAGTGGATGCCTAATTTCCTAATTTCCTAATTTCCTTTATTTTGATAAATAAATGTGCCATAAATGCATGTTTTCCTTTTAATGCCTTAGCCTTAGCCTTAGCCATTAAACCTAAGAACACCCACACTAGAATGTTTTTCCCACCATTCAGCTTGGAATACATGTCCCATCAACTGTGGTCTTATAGATTTTTACATGGAATTTTTACCAGAGTTGTTACAGCTTGGTTAGCTTAACCATTACTTGACTAAGATGGTTGACTAGATAACACATGTCTAGTTGTGTGTTCACCAAATACATGAGTGAACCCCCAAGATGCCTGTAAATAGTAGCCTCCACTAATTCACCGAAATTAGCATCCTCCTTCCTTGAGTTTCAGCGAGAGGAGTCTCAATGGGTTTACTATTCTCCATGTGGAACTTCTTGAGTATCTTGTTGGCATACTTTCCTTGAGAGACAAGCAGTTCCTCATCACCTTTCCATACTTCCATCCCCGGAAAGTAGTGCATGAGCCCCAAGTCCTTCTTTTCGAACTCTCTTCCAAGATCCTCTTTGCAAGACTTGATCAACTTATCATGAGTTGTCAGAATCAAATCATCAACATATAAAACAATAGTAAACAATTTATCTTCAACCAAAATATGATAAAGGTTATCATTTGCTTCACTTTTAGTGAAGCCCAACCCGGTGAAATAACTATGATCCTGGTGTACCAATCACAGGGTGCTTATTTCAATCCATACAATTCTCACTTGAGTCAGAACACATACGACTCTCTTTTGAAGGTCTCAAATCCTTAAGCCTGCTCAATACACACCTCTTCCTCAATCATGTCATTGAGGAATGTTGTCTTCACATCCATCTGATATATCCTCCATCCCATCTGTATTGACAGTGCTAGAATGGACCTAATTGATGAATACCTTGTAACAAGAGAAAATGTCTCATCGTAAACAATCCCCTCCAGTTGAGAAAACACTCTAGACACAAACTAGGCCTTGTGTTTCTCCACACTATCATGCACTGCTTGCTTTACCTTGTAAAGCCATCTGGAACTCACCACTGACTTCTCTGCCAGTCTTGAGACAACATCCCAAACATTGTTCCTGACAATGAAGTCATACTCCTCAAACATGGCATCAACCCAAACTGGTTGCTACATTGATTCCTCAAAAGAGGATGGCTCAGTCTCTACACATAGGCTCATCATAGTCATGTAGCAAGTGTACCTCTCTGGTGACCTCCTCTGCTTGCGTTCTGAAGTGGGTGCTCCCACATGCTCTCTAGCATCATGCAATAACCTATTAGCCTCTCTGGTGTGCTTTCTCCTATCTCTAGAAGCTTTTTCATTAGTGGGTGTCTCCACTCCCTAATCCTTTGCATGTGGTTGCTCCAAATAATCCTGAGGTTCCTCCTTAGGAGCTAAAAGTTCCTCAACTGCATGTAGCTAAAGCTCCCTCTCAAGAGAACATCTCAGGGCCTTCTCTTCATCAAAATTTACATCTCTGTGAACCATTTTCATGTTGTTGGTTGGTAGGTACAACCGATAGTTCTAAGGTGTATCAGTGTACCCCACAAATATGCCCAACTCTGTTGTTGGCTCTATCGTTTTACATACATCTTTGGTAACATGGAAGAAAACTGATGAACCAAAGATCCAGAAGCGTGCCACATATATTTTCTTCCTTGAAAAATCCTCTTCTAATGTACTCATCCTGAGAATGCGATGAGTGTAATGGTAGGCCCCGATCATGCAACATCGCATTCCCGCTCCCACAATACTCATGTTATTCCTTCCACCCACCCCATTTTGTTATGGGTTATGAGGTGTTATCAACTCTTGTCGAATGCCTTTTGATGCACAAAAGTTTTTGACCTCACTTGACACATTCTCTCCATCATTATTGTTTCTGAGAGATTTAACTTTCCTGCAAGTATCTTTCTCGACAAGTGCTTTAAATTGAAAAAAATCAGTAAAAGTCTAATATTTCTTCTGCATGAAAAAGATCCAACACTTACGAGAAAAATAATCAAAAAATATCACATAATACATGTGCTTCGTCATGCATGCTGTCGAGAATGGTCCACACGCGTCTAAGTGAACACGTTCAAGGATCACCTGTGCTCAACTATATTCGTCATGAAAGCTATCTTTGGTGTACTTCCCCAATGTAGACCCTTTTCATGTGTCTACCTTCTCTAGTGCTCTTCACCTTCTATGCTTCACTGCTCAAGGAAGCACAATCTTCTACCTCCAACTTGTAGAGGTTCTTCACTCAAGCCCCTACCCTCTTCACCTATCATGTGGCTATGTGATCAAGGAACTCCTTTCCCTTACTAAATATCACATCATAGCCTCTATCCTCCAACATGGCAAGAAAAAGAAATTCCTTCATCAAACCCAGAATATACATAACATCTCACAAAGTGAGTGGAGAAACAGACTCCCTCTGAAAGGTAACTAAACCAATCCGGGTTGCAATATACCTCCAATCATCACCCATCCTGATATGCATATGAAGATCCTTCTCCTCCAAGTTACTAAAAAGGTCTTTGTTACTGGTCATATGGAATGAAGCTCCACTGTCCTGGTACTACACGCTAACCATCATTGGTGACACCATGCAAGGGATGAGTGTAAAATATAGTTCAAACTGTGAAGCAAGAGCTTCACTAGCCACTCTTCCTAAGGGCTTGTTACCAAACTTCTTGTGCAGAAACTTTGTGGCAAAGTGTCCCAGCTTGTGACAATGAAAACACTTTATTTTTTATATGTTTTTCTTCTTTCCACCCTTACAAGAATATTATTTGGAATGGGATGACTTCCCCTTCCCTTATTTGTCTTACCTGCTAAGGCACAATTCTCCTCATCATCGTGCTTTGATGAGGATCTGTCTTTGGTGTTCCGCTGAATCTCTTCCTATACCAAGTCAAAACACAATTTCTCCCTCTGGTAGCTTCTCCCTACCATTAACTGAGTCTTGGTAACCATGGAAGCTCTTAGGAAGTCTTATAATTGCAAGGCTCACTAGATCATCTTCGACAACAGTAATCCTCACACTTCCAACCTCATCCCAACATTGAGTGAACTTAATCAAGTACTTCATAATAAAGTCACCCTTCTCCATCTTGATCTTTCTCAGTTTGTCCTTCAGTGCCAGCTTCCCGTGGTCACTTCTATTTTGAAATAGGTTCGTCAATGTCTTCCACATTACAAATGGAGTTTCCTTACCATGGATATTCAAGACAATATGATCGTGAACTCTTTCTAGGATAATCCTTTTTGCTTTTGCCGCACACTTTCTCCATTCAGCCAGATATTTAGCACCAGATGCTAGAGGCTTCAAAATATCATGATCTATGAATTCTTTTAGCTCATTGTCTTTCAACACTGCCTGCATCCTGTCCTTACAAGTTATGTAATTTGAGATGCCCTCTAGGGCATACTCAAGTCTCAAACTGTAAAATGACACACTGCTAAATTTGAAGTATGAACTTGTAAATTCTATTTCACCTACACAACAAACTCAAATTCTCCTCTTATATAATGTCTTCAGATCCGATACCATGTACATTTTTACTTGTAGATTAAACAACTTATGTGATATGATAAAACATAAGACATGAATATACTCTACTCATTAGTGGAAACAAAAATTGATCAATCAAAATACTAAACAGAAAAGAAAGAATTCCAATCTCACATAACACAATATTTCTCTACGGAAAGCAACTGCTCAAAACCCCGACAATCTGTATTGCATTAACCAAAAGATCTAAGAAGAAAATACAATTCTTCTTCAACTCGAACAATTCCTGCACAAGTAAAATCTATCTAAGTTGTCTTTAGTGAGACTTTTTGGAAGCTTTTCTAGTGGGTTTCTCCAATCCAATTTCTCTAAAATCTAGTAGGTTTCTTTTGAAATCACAAGCTTGATGGGTAACCCCTACACAATTGAAGTGCCCTATGGGTTTTTCAAGGTGTTGAATCCATATATACAGTTAAAAAATCAATTTAAATAACACAAATAAAGATTTCACCTCAAAATTTTCCACCAGATTCCAGCAACGGAAAGTCCAAAAAGTCGCACTAGAGACAACTCCCAATCTATCTCTCTGCCTCACAAACTAGCTCAAGCCAACACTTAACCAATCCTACTGCTTTCCAAGCCCCTACTTCCTCACGCAATTCCTGAGAGAATTAGCCCATGTTTAATTGAGAAATTCTCTCTCCATAAATGCACAATCCATCCATAGGCCCTCAACTAATTGAATGCCCCATCTGTACAACTCAGAAAATTATACAACTAATATTACACTGTCCCTTAAATCTAATCTCAACCGGGTCTTCTTCTAAACTGACATGCATGAGTTATTTATGAGGGAATCTTCAATCAATTGGTGGAGTAGTGAAGGTGCACTAGTGTTTGTCCCCACTACTAGACCTCCTACTAGTTCCTCCAATAGTTTGAACAAGTTTAACTAACTTTAACTCAGTTAGACTGAGTTAATTATTTACAACTCAAAAGAACTAAACTTGGACCCCTAAAATTTAGGAATCACTCTACATGACTCTAGATAGAATTCCAACTCGAATTTTCTAAGCCAACTAAGTCAAATTAATTTAGTTAACTATTACAAGTTGTTATGAAAACAAATTTTTGATTTAATTCCTAATTTAATTCAAGGACAAATTAAATTAAGATTTCTTCTTGTTATTTTTAACAACTCAATGATGAATATGACTTTTCAAAACTATTCTAAGGATTTATCATGCTTTTGACTCTGTAAAAAGCCTGCAAAACAACTCACTTCAATCATTTAACCAATATAACCTGCAACAAAGGAAGAATGAACACTATATGCAGAAATACAAGTAAAAAAATCATTCAAAGAAAATAAAAAAATTGTACAACATAGCTCTGAAACTCCTGGGATGGCCAAGGCCAAGGATACTCAAAGTCCTATGAAGAAAATCAAGCTTTAGAAGTTAGAAATGGCACCAAGCTTTATTATTTGAATTGATCCAAGTACATCCTTGCTAGCAATAAAAGTAGAACTACTAAATAAAAAGTTTTTTGTTCAAGAAGATTAAGAAATACATGCCCATAGAGAAAAAAATGAAATGATATTTATACAAATTTATGGCGAAACATCCTCCTTGAAAGAATACAGTTTTCCCCTCCAAAATCCCTCAAAAAGTGGATATGGTTCCCAACAGTGGAAATATTCATTAAATGATAGGATGCACATTCCTAGATTTTCTCAACCATTGGAGCTCTAGAATATGTAAATAATTTTATAATATCATGTTCATTTATTATCCAATCATGGTCCATCCTGTAGTAGGGAGAAAGTATCTATATTATCTCATTCAGAATTTACTCAATATTCTGCAAAAATGAATAATATTAGACACATAATATGAAATTATCTCTAAACCTTCTTAAGCACATATTGAAGCTAAAAAAACATTATTAAGTGTAGAATGAGAGATTTAATATAGCCTTTAGGTGCCTAAGAAAAGTTAGATAGGCCTTAATTTATGTCTAATTTAGAGACCCATCAATATGTTCCAAATAATCATTGTCAATGAAATTGTGTGCGCGCAAACAATATATATTATTGTTTTTTATTTTGTTAATATTTTTTTCACATATATCAAATTTATAAAAATATAGATATTTGATTTCACTATAACATTTGATTAGTTAATCTATTTGAAAACTTCACTATAATTTCATTAAATTTCTTTATTTAAAAAAAAAAAAACAAAAAACAAAAAATTAACATTAAATTTTATTTTTAAATAGCATTAAAAAAACCACCTATTACCTACAACCATATAAATCTTTTCAAAAATTTCATCATTTACCAACCAAATCCTAAACTTGAACATATATATTATACTTTAGAAAAAAAAAATTAACATACTAATCTTTAAAAGATTTCATTATTTTTTAAATTATATCAATTTTTCAAAAATTATAAAGAGAACAAATTTGATTGACTAAGTTACAATTGTTAACACCATGTATTAAAAAGTTTTGTAACTATTTTTTAATAAAAAGCTGAATAAAATTCATTTTAAGTGATTAAATTCAGTGGTCATAATTGAATACCATTATATTACATAAGCTATTTAATCACATGCTATTATTCATTCAATTTGTAAATTTGTTGAGTCATATGCAGCTCTTTATTTCAGTAGTCATAATTGAATACCATTATATTACATAAGCTATTTAATCACATGCTATTATTCTTTCAATTTGTAAATTTGTTGAGTCATATGCAGCTCTTTATTTCATTTCTTAGTTCGCTTTCTAATTTTAATAATTTTTTAAAAAAATAATTTTATTGAATTGTTAATTCATTCCATTTTCAAACGTGAGTTTATGGTATGGTACAACGCTGAGTATGTCTGTGGAGATTGGTTGATCAATAGAGTCGTTTAATGCGTTGAAACCGTGTGCTATAACACATTCATGTGACCGGACAATTAGACCTTACACTTATTAATGGAGTGTCTCACTCGGATTTTATTTACCTTAAAACAAATATGTGATATGGAAAAAATGATTTGCCTTGTTGTCTTTGTAGCGGAGCTCCCTTAGTTTCATGTTTGTTTAGCAAGTGTTTTAATAATACTTTCTACAGTTATTAATGGCTTGTCTCATTGCCATTTTATTTATGTGAAAACAAATATGTCACATCAAACATGATGGGATGAGGAATTTTATCTAGCACGCAATGGGATTCTCAGCCAAGTACTAAAATTAAAGTTAGAGATGACGAATGGTTTTAGTAAATATTAAGTATTATTTAATAAGTTAATGATTGATTTATTATTTTTATATTTTATTTACTAAATATCTGTAATATACTTAATATAGATTTTATTATTTGCTATTATTTGCTATTTAGTTATTTTATTAGTTAGTCATTAATTAGTAGGCAGACAAGGTTAAAATGATGTGTTCTAAATCCTAGGAAAATTGATAGATCAAAATTTTCATATACAATAGTTTCAAATTCTTGGTGTTGGGCGGTGTAGATGGAAGCCACTATGTACACTATTATCATCATGGGCAACATCGTCAACGGTAATTTTTGGGGAAAACTACACATAAATATCATTGGCGTAAAAGATTAGCCACATTATTTTTCTTGGAAAGACTACACGGTAAACCATATAATAGTTGTGTTAACCTTTTAGAAAGATACACATGAAAATCGATACCTACAATGAATCCTATTGTAGGTTCTTGATCCTGCCTTTCCCTGCCTGATCTTTATTCCCTCCAAGAAAACTCTCCAAGAGTGAAAGAGAGATAATAGAAGACAGCTCCAGAATTGAATTGATCAAGCTTGAGCAAGAACTTACACTGACCAAGAGCTTTCTAAATGATCCTCATCAGTCTTTTTATGAATGAGGCCTCCGTTTTCTTCATTTTCCATTATTTTCCTTCAATTTCCTCCTCACATGGAACCTATGACCTTTCACCTTACTTTTCTCCTAATTTCCTTTATTTTCATAAATAAATGTGCCAAAGATGTCTTTTTTTCATTTTAAGGCATTTGCATTAGCTTTTAACAATTTTCTTATCCATTAAACTGATGAACACCCACACTAGAATGTTTCTACCACTATTCAACTTGGAATACATGCCCCATCAACTATCGTCTTATATATATTTACATGGAATTTTTACCAAGGCTATTACAGCTTGGTCAGCTTAACAATTGCTTCACTAACCTAGTTAACTCGCGAAGATGCACAAAAGTTTTTGAACTAATTTGACACATACTCTCCACTATTATCACTTCTGAGAGCTTTAACTTTCCTGCTAATATCTTTCTCGACAAGTTCTTTAAATTCACAAAACTTAGCAAAAGTCTGATATTTATTCTGCATGAATAAGATCAAACACTTACGAGAAAATCCATCAACAAATATCACATAATACTTCTACTTGGCTGTGGATACTGTCGAGAATGGTCCACACAAATGTGAGTGAACTCGATCGAAGATCGCTTGTGCTCGACTGTCTTTTTCATGAAAGGAGTCTTTGGTGTACTTCCCCAATGTACACCCTTTGCATGTTTCTACCTTCTCTAGTTTACCCTTGGGAAGACCAATAGGTATTTAGTGCATGATCTTTAAAGCGCCATGGTGCAAGTGACCCAACTTCTTGTTCCACAAACCACTGATATTTCGACTCTACACCTTGTCTGCTTTAGTTCTCAAGGCATCACAATCTTCCACCTCCAACTTGTGGGGGTTTTTCACTCAAACCTCTATCCTTTTCACCTTTCATGTGGATATGTGACATAGGAACACATTTCCCTTACTAAATATCACATCATAGCCTTTATCCTCCAACATGGCAACAGAACCCAAGTTCTTCATCAAACTCGGAACATACATAACATCTCACAAAGTGAGGGGAGAACTAGACTCCCTCTAAAAGGTAACTATACCAATCCTGATTGTACTATACCTCCCATCATCGCCCATCTTGATATGCATCTGGAGATGCTTCTCCTCCAAGTTACTAAAGAGCTCTTTGTTTAGGTACCACACACTACCCATCATCGATGACACCATACAAGTGATGAGGGTAAAATCTAGTTCAAACTGTGAAGCAAGAGCTTCACCTACCACTCCTCCTGAGGGATTCTTACGAGCTTTCTTCTGCGAACAATTTGTGGCAAAGTGTCCCAACTCATGACAATGAAAACACTTGATTTTCGACATGTCCTTCTTCTTGTCACCCTGACAAGCATCTAATTGGGCATGGGATGACTCCCCCTTCCCTTTCTTTGCCTTACTCTCTAAAGCACAATTCTCCTCATCATCGTGCTTTGACGAGGATTTGTCTCTGGTGTTCTATCAAATCTCTTCTTGTACCAATTTGAACCACAGTCACTCCCTCTGATAGCTTCTCTGTCCCATTAACTGAGTCTTGGTAATTGTGCCAGCTCTTGGGAAGTCCTAGAAGTGCTAGGTTCACCAAATCGTCTTTGAAAATAGTAATCATGACACTTCCAAGCTCATTCTGACATTGAGTGAACTTGGTCAAGTAGTTTGGAATAGAGTCTACCTTCTTCATATTGATCTTTTTGAGTTTGTCCTCTAGTACCAACTTCCTATGGTGACTTCTATTTTGAAAGAGGCCAGTCAATGTGTTCCACATTGGAAATGGAGTTTCCTTACTATGGCGATTCGAGAATATATCATCTCGAACTTTTTTTAGGATAATCCTTCTCACTTTTGCTACACACTTTCTCCATTCATCTAGATCTTTGGCATCAGATGTTGGAGGCTTCAAAATACCATGATCTTTGAATTCCTTCACCCCTTGTCTTCAAACGCTGCCTCCTTCTTGTCCTTCCAATTTATGTAATTTGTGTTGTCCTCTAGGGCATACTCAAGTCTCAAACCATAGAATGACATACCACAGACTTTGAAGTATGAACTTGTAAATTTGATTTCACTAGCATAACAAACTCAAATTCTCCTCTTTTATAATGTCTTTAGCTTCGATACCTTGTATATTTTTACTTGTAGATTCAACACCTTATGTGATATGCTAAAAAATAAGACAAAAATCTACTCTACTCATCAGCGAAAAAAATAAAAAAAATAAAAATAAAAATAAAAAAAAATTGATCCATGAAAACACTAAGAAGAAAAGGAAGAATTTCTCTAGGGAAAGCAACTTCTCAAAACCACAACTATCTATATTGCATTAACCAGAAGATATGAGAAGAAAATACAATTCTTGTTTAACCTAAGCAATTCCTCCACAGGTACAATCTATCCGAGTTATCTTTAGTGAGACTTTTTGGAAGTTGTTCTAGTGGGTTTTTCCAATCTAATTTCTCTAAAATCTAGCAGGAATTTATTGAAATCACAAGTTTGGTGTGTAACCCCTGCACAATCAAAGTGTGTTCGGGTTTTTTATGGCGTTGAATCCATATATATAGTAAAAAAAAAAAAAAAATTAAATAACACAAATCAAGATTTCACCTCAAAAGTTTTCATGAGATTCTAGCACTGGAAAGTCCAAAAAGTCACACTAAATAAAAATCCCAATCTATCTCTCTGCTTCAAAAACCAGCTCAAGCCAACACTTACCCAATTATGTTGCATCTCAAGCCCTTACTTCCTTGGGAAATTCTTGAGAGAGTTAGCCCATATTTAATTAGAGGAATTATCTCTCCATAACTATGCAATCCATCCATAGGCCCTCAAAGGATTGCATGCATGATCTGTACAACTTCGAAAATTATACAATTGATATTACACCCTCCCTGAACTCTAATCTCAATTGGGTCTTCCTATGAATTGACATGCATGAGTTATTTATTAGAGAATCTTCAGTTAACTTGTGGAGTAGTGAAGGTGCATTGATGCTTATCCCCATTACTAGACCTCCTACTAGTTCCTCCAACTGTTTGAACTATTTTAACTGAATTTAACTTAGTTAGACTGAGCTAATTAATTACAACTCGAAAGAACTCAACATGGACCCCTAGAATTTAGGAATCACTCTACATGACTCTAGATAGACTTCCAGCTCTAATTTACTAAGTTAATTAAGTTAGATTAACTTAGTTAACTGTTACAAGTTGCTATGAGAATAGAATTTCGATTTAATTCCTAATTTAATTCAAGGACAAATTAAATTAAGATTTCTTGTTGCTATTTCTAACAACTCAATGATGAATGTGACTTTTCGAAACTATTCTAAGGATGTATCATGCTTGTGACTCTGTAAATAACCTGCAAAACAACTCACTTCAATCATTTAACCAATATAACCTGCAACAAAGGAAGAATGAACACTAAATGCAGAAATAAGAGATGCAAGTAAAAAAAATCATTCAAAGAAAATAAAGAAATTGTACAACATGGATCGAGGCTCCTGGGATGGCCAAGGCCAAGGATACTTAGATTCCTATGAAGGAAATCAAGCTTTAGAAGCTAAAAATGGCACCAAACTTTACTATTTGAATCCATCCAAGCACATTATTGCTACAAATAAAAGTAGAACTACTAAAGAAAAAGCTTTCTCCACGAGAAGATTAAGAAATACATGTCCTTAGAGAAAAATTAGAATTGGTACTTATACAAATTTATGGTGAAAAAGCCTCCTTGAAAGAAGAAAATTTTCCCCTCAAAAATCCCTCAAAAAGTGGATATGGTTCCCAAGAGTAGAAATATTCACTAAATGGCAGGGAGCACATCCCTAGATTTTCTCAATCACCGGAGCTCTAGAATATGTCAATGATTTTATAATATCATGTTCATTTATTATCCAATCTTGGTCCATCCTGTAGTAGGGAGAAAGTGTGTATATTATCTCTTTCAGAATTTACTCAATATTTTCTCAATATTTTGCAAAAATAAATAATATTAGACACATAATATGCAATTATCTCTAAATCTTCTTAAGGACATATTAAAGTGAAAAAAACATAAGTTAAGAATGAGATATATAATATAGCTTTTAAGTGCCTAAGAAAATTTAGATGGCCCTTAATTTGTATCTAATTTAGAGGCACATCAATATGCTCAAAGTAATCATTGTCAATGAAATTGTGCCACGCGCTCTCACACACACACACACACACACTATCTATCATATATATATATATATATATATATATATATATATATATATATATATAATATAATTGTTTTTATTTTATTATTAATTTTTCCACCTATATCAAATTTATAGAAATAATGATTTTTTATTTTCACTATAACATTTAATTAGTTGATCTATTTTGAGAACTTCAATCTAGATTCATTAGATTTCTTAATTTAAAAAAACAAAAAATTTAACATTAAAAATTATGATAAAATAACATTGCATTGAAACCACTTATTACCTACAACCATATAAATCTTTTTAAAAAATCATCATTTACATACCAAATTCTAAGCTTAACTTGAAGATATGTATTATATCTTATGAAAAAAATTAACATATCATTCTGTAAAAGATTAGCTTGAGTGGGCCTAATGGTTAAGAGCATGTGTTTCCTCCTAAGAGGTCACAGGTTCAAAACTAGAGGGGGGTAGAGTGTATCTCTTTGTAGACTTAGCAGGCAAATCGTTGTGTGGAGGTGGATCCCTTGTCCCACAAACAAGGGTGTGGAGGTGGATCCCTTGTCCCACAAACAAGGGGGTCTCATACACCAATTTGATGTCTGGCTTGGCTATGACCTTAAAAATAGATATTATTATTACTATTATTAAAAAATATCATTATTTTTAAAATTATTTCGATTTTTCAAAAACAAATTGATACCAAAGTTTTGTAAATACCAAAGTTTTGTAAATATTTGTAATAAAAAGTTGAATAAAATTCTTTTTCAATAATAATAAAGAAAACAAATTGACACCATGTATTAAAAAGTTTTATGAATATTTTTAATAAAAAGTGGAATAAAATTCCTTTCAAGTGATTAAATTTAGAAGTCATAATTGAATACGATTATATTACATAAGCCATTCAATCACATGCTATTATTAATTCAATTTGTAAATTTGTTGAGCCACATGCCGATCTTTATTACATTTTAGTTCGCCTTCTAATATTAATCATTTAAATAATATATCATACACTAGCCTATCAGACCATATATTTTTATGGACCCTGGGCCCACTATCCATCTTGATCTTGGAGAGAGAGTTAAAAAACATGTACCTTTATGACCCTGTATACGGCTCTAGAAAAATAATTGCACAGATGCAAATGATTACACAATTCTATATATTATTAATATTAATCTAATTGTTGTGAGAATTTTTTTTCTTAACGGAATTTATTAATTCGATTACAAATCCACGTTTTTGGTTTAATTTGAAATTTATAGATGTTTTAAGAATAAGTTATTAATTTGTCTCACTGGGATCGTATTTAAATGAAAACAAATGTCACATGAAACATGATGGGATGAGGAATTTATCTAATATTTTTAGATTTTATCTATTACATATTTGTAATATCTCTAAAACTTTAATATAGTTTTTATCATTTATGAAAATAATATTGTTAACACCCGGTTATTTTATTAGTTAGTCATTAATTAATTATAAAATTAATTCTCGATATTCGTGAAAACTGAAATGAGGTAGAGAAGGTTAAAGTGAGGTGTTCTAAATCTTAAGAACATCGAGTTCCAAAATCCTCGTATACAACAGTCTCAAATTCTTAGTGCGAGGGGATGGAGGCCATTATTTACACCATCACCGTTGTGGATGGCAACGCTAATTTTAGGGAAAAACTGGACATAAATATTATTTGAATAAAAGATTAGTCATATTATTTTTTTTTGGGAAATTATATGGTAAAAGATATAGTACTTGTGTTAATATTTTGAAAAGAAAAGCATATTAACTCTTAGGCATGAAATGATAGAAACCGAGATTATTTTCTTAAAAGTTTGCTCATGAATCCTGTGCATATAGAGATAAGAACTTAGGTTTGTTTTCTTGAAAATCTTACGTGTTTGTATACATAGAAGTAATAATGATTATCTTAGAAAAAAACACTGGTTGCATGCCAACAATAATAGCAAGTGTGTTATAGAAAATATGTAATTGCATGTAAAACAAGGAAAATGCATTTGAATACATAAAATGAATAACAAAATTTGCTAGATATTCTTGAAAATGAAATAAGTTTTGCATGCGTTATTGTATTCGATTAGATTATTGGAAAAAGAGAAATTTTTTTTGCATGCTTAATTTTGTTAGATTTCCTAGAACAAAAAAATGTATTTGCATGTTATATTGTGTTAAGTTTTTTTTGAAAAACATACGCATTTGCATACATAAGGACAATATCCATTCTATCAGTGTTCTTTTATGGATTTGTATGCACCAAAAGTAATAGTCAAAGAGCTAGTTTATTGTGGATAAATATTATGTTATTGCATGTGCAAAGAACATAACTATTGTGCTAGTCTTTCTTTAAAGCAATATGGGTAGTTGCGGTGGTTGTTTTGTTGGAAAAGAATGTGTCTTGAAGGAAATAATACTTAATGCAATGTTTTAACTTTGAAAGAGTTCCTTCTTCTTGTGTGAAGAAATAGTGATAACCATGGAATTTCTTTGAAATTTTGTCATATTGAATTTTTAAATTTATCGTACTCTATTGGATAGAGGTAAATGTATTTATTCCTTTTCTTATAATGCATGTGAAGAGTGGACAAACGAGCCTGCCTTGATAATCGTTATGTATTTTACCTTATATATGTGAGATATGAATGGACCAACATGTGTAATAATCATACATGTGTATGTTTTGATAATGATGTACTTTTAATTAACACATGTGCGGTGTTGTTAAAAGGGGTATGTCTCGATACTTTATCTACTTTTTTTTTATGTACATAAAAATATGTTTGAAGCATCAATTCTAAATATTATTTATTTATTTATTTTATTTAATCATGATATCAAAATTTGTTGACTGTAAAAGTTGCAGGAAAATATTGTGACGTGATAGATTATGTTCAACATTATGACAGATAATGTGTTAGTAGTCTATGCAAATTGAAGGAATGTGAACTATAGGATGATATGTCGATGGAAACAACCAGGTTGCAAAGACATAATGTTCAAGGATTTGTGGGTATATGATATCATGATTAATGTAATATAATAGCTTCACTAGTTATCTTGTATTTAAGATTATATTTCTTTGTAATATTTTATGACAATGGTCAAGGGATGGACTCCCTTACAGTCATTGAGTGAGGGTAAACACCCTCAACGATTTGTGGGTATATGATATCATGATTAATGTAATATAATAGTTTCACTGGTTATCTTGTATTTAAGATTATATTTCTTTGTAATATTTTATGACAATGGTCAAGGGATGGACTCCCTTACAGTCATTGAGTGAGGGTAAACACCCTCATGAATGTTTAATAAAATTAAACGTTTGAAAGTTTACTGGTTTTTCACTACAAGAATTACAAGGTATATCCGTCTCTAATGATGTGTTTGACTTTTGTGTCACTCCAATGACATTGCTTTCTTACATGATGTGAACACTTACATTATTAAGAAACCTAGTTAAAAGAATCAAAATAATGATGTAAAATTACAACAAAAACTTTATATTAATACCCAAAAATAATTATTATGTAATTTATTATTCCACTTTTAAAACTATTTTATGCAATAACAATAGTTTATCTAATAACTAATTAAAAAATATAAAATAAATAATTCGAAAAATTACATGTCTAAAAATTTTCATGACCCTTTATACTCACCTAAAATATTACAATATCATAATGTTTATGCAAACTTATTAATATAAGAAAACATAAGGCAATGGTTGCTTATCTAAACGACAAAATAAATGAATCATTAATTTATCTATTAAATATCAAATTATTTTTATACACTTACCTAATCATTAAATATGATATTACTTCCACCTAAAGGAAGGTACCGAAATTAATTAATTTCGGTGACAATGGAAAAGGGCCTATTTTACGTTTCAAAGGGTAACAGAGAATAGAGAGAAAATCGTTGGTACTGCCATCTCTTTGTTGTTCTTAGTACTGCCATCAACTCAATTAAAGTAGAGGATTTTGATATTTGGGGTGGACGCACAAATCTGGAAACCCTTAAATCGTATTTTCAAATAACTAGATTGTAGTTTTGGGATGGTGATATTGCACCTACCGCTTTTCTGGCCAAAGTACTGGTCGGAAAAAGAGATTTTTTTAGGGTGAGGCTGTATTTACATGCGACCCATATTTTTCATGCTATCAAGTTTTAAATTAACAACGGTTATATATGTCCATTGTTGAATTTCGGTTTTAGCAAAATTGAACGATGGGTATATACAGCGACTGTTTGATTTTTTTAAGGCCAAAATCGTTAAAACCCATAAAAAATATGGCTCGCCTATTTACAAGTCAATTAAAAAATCTTGCGTTTCCAGTCACCTTCCTCGGTATCAGACAAACATAAATCTACGTTAAGGAGTGTACTTTTTAAAGTTTTGTGCTGATTAGTAAATCCCTAGCTAAAGACGACTACTCTTATTTGTGCGACCATAGAAACATTAATGCGCACTGATATGAGCAGTGTTTAACACCATATAACACCCCCGCGCGGTTTTTTTCTCTCTCATCACCAGACAAAGATGTTATATGGTGTTAAACACCACCACATATCAAAGTGCATTAATGTTTGTATAGTCGCACATTTAACAATTGCGGCTAGAGACATGCCCACGCAGCCCCTATATACTGGAGCTTATCTAGAGTTTATTGATATCATGTGTTTTTGGTCGAGAAGTCAAAAAAACATGTCATTACTAATCCATTACCATGAATGCAACAATGATGTATGGAATGTTTAATATATGGTGCTAATTTTTTATATTTTTCATATGCATACATTAAATGTTTTTTTTATAACTATTTCATTGTCAAAATTTAAGACGGTGTAAATACTTTTCTGTTCTTCTAATTCGAAGTACCATGTTTTTTATGTTCTTAATTATTTAGCTATTAAAATTTATTAAATAATATTTTTTTAAATTATAATTAAACTAAACATTAAGATGAAGCTACCTACCACCTGGTGGTTCTCTTGCCTTATGCTTCTCGGTCCTTATTAATATTATTAGTTAGAATATTAACTTCTTAAAATATTTTAATATACTTTATAATAATTGGAATAAAAGTTTTTAAATTTATAAGGATAGTTATATTTTTTACATTTAATTAAATTGATTAATTATAAAATGTACTTAATATAATAACAATCAAGGTTAAAATTTATTTGAGATAGTTATATCTTTTACTATTTAATTAACTTGTAAAAATTTTGTTTAATATTAATTTTCTAATAATAATTAATAATTTTTATTTTTATTTATTTTTATTTAATAATATGAATGGTTATAAATAAATATTTAATATTTATTATAAATTTATATTTAGCAGCATTTATCAAACATTTATTATATACACTTAGCCTAATTGTTATTAATTTTTATTTTTATAAATTTTATTAATTTTTATTGTTATAAATTTAATAAAACATTATAGCTGTGTCAGAAGCACTGCTTTAATTAAATGTCGCGTTTTGGCTCAGCCCGTCCGTGCCTTTCAAAATCGATGGAGGACAAATACAGAGGCAATAAGAATGTGTTGGATCAGGTGCACAGCAAATAAAATTAAACACACAGCAGTATTCAAGCACATAAACACAAGAATTAACGTGGTTCACCCAACCAATCTGGGCTACGTCCACCAAACATAGGCATCAGGAATATATTATTAAATTGGAGATTACATCAAGAAATCCTCACACTCTCTTAGCAAATCATCTGAATGATTGCCTGTTATATAGCATAGAGAATCTAACAGCCTCATAACTCCCTCACATCAAATATAGGAGGCAT
>APFE030069912.1:6550-16638 GCA_000404065.3 Pinus taeda | reverse complement strand
AGGAATGGAGGAGAAGGAAGAGGCTTATTAACTCCAATATTCCACACAAATTAATTCTTGAATGGTTTCTAAAATCTTTGTAGCCTGAAATATCTAAGGATTTATCGCTCTCTGGTGTATTCACCGAAGAAAAAACTATTTTTAGAGCCCAACAGCTAGAACTCATATATTCTCAATTTGGGATTCTTGAGAAAAAAAATTCCTAATACTCCCAGATTTGAGGTCGATCTTGGAAAGATGAAGTTGGTTCTCCACACTAATGGGATAGTTGGATCAATTGATAATATCACGGCTAAACTGCTAAATCAATTGCAGAAGTTGTCTTTGCAAACTACTTCTTCTATTCAGGCATGTCCATCAGTACCCATGCCTTCTCAACCTTCGTTTATCAATGTCATTCAAACTTCTAACCCCAAAGGAAACCAACAATCTGATGGGAAGAAGAAAGAATGAGGTAAGAAAAAGAATCAGGATGGGAAGGTGTTATAGCTCCAAATCTCACTATTATGGTTTCTGATGCCGCACTCATGGCCTAGGGCAACCCCTCCTTCCAGACCTGGTCCCAAATTTAAAAAACTGTTTTTTATTCCCTGTACACGACATTTCCCTGAGTTAAACGCGTGTATACGTGGGTCCATATATACCCAACCTGCGTATATGTATTAAAACAACTTTATATAATATATATAATATATATATATATATTATATATATTAATTATATTATATATATATATATATATAATTTATATATATTAATGTATATATATATATATATATATATATATATATATATAACTCCTTATTTTCGGGCGGAGATCGTGGGTTTTACCTGCTGATCACCTGTTAGTACCCGTGGCCCAACTATTCCCAACCAATTCCTAACTAAAAAACTACTTTGGAATTGGTATAAAAATACATCAAAGGGAAGGCCTAAGGGAGGAGAGAAGAAAAAGAAAGGTTATTATACTGAGATTTTCCCCTTGACCAGGTCTGAAGACCCTTGTGCCTTCTGCACTTCCCCCATTTGTACAGGAAACCCTTGTTTCCTTGTGATTTGATGTTCATCCCTTAGTTATGGCATCATGGAGTGAGTCTTGGAAGGAGATATGATAGAGGCTTGAGGCGGGACGGATCCGGAAGGAGGCTGTGCTTGGAGCCTGCAAAGGTTGCTCAGGTGATATTACTCCTTTTGTACTTTCTATTTGTCTATAATAAAGAAACACATCTTGATTTCCGATATGCTTCTCCTTTATGTTTATGATGTTCATGTTTGAATTTCATGTATGAATGGTTGTTTAAATTTCATAACTAACTTCCTTCTTTTATGACATAAAGATGATTTTTGTATAAATCTTTGTCCATATACTGCTGCATTCTTTGGAATTGTTGGTTTTGCAGGGAAAAGGAGCGGAAGGGACGTGAGGAAGGGTTTGGACCCTTGAGGAACTACTCGAACGTAGGACCTGAGGTACGTTCTTCTTACTTTAGAATTAGCTTTTGCTAGCATAATGGCTGTGTGTATGCATGTTTCTTTGTTTAGACAACTTTAAGTCTGCTAGGGTTCTACCCAAAAGCCCTAGGGGATAAAATCCCTCAACAAAATTGGCAACTCCACTGGGGACAACACTCTTGTTATTCCTAGTTTGGGTGTTTGTCAAGCCTATCAGGGCTTAGTTGCTTGCTAGTTTATTGTTACTGTCTGGTCTGTTCTTGACTTTTGAGTTTTGCCAGTTTCTTCAGTTTATTTTTTATTTTTCTTGAAATATTATATATACGTTGTTTTATTTAGTTATAGAAGCGTATAAATTCTTCTTGTCTGAAGTAAACCCGCGTATACGCAGGTTTCCTCAGGAACAATCACGTATACACGCAGTCTGCACTAAGTATAGTCACATATATCTCGCAACTTTCAGGATTTATAAATTTTTATGTCTCTAAAGTTTGTCTGGTGTTTTCAGTCAGTTTGAAACAGTCATTTTTGTCAGTATCAGTTTTCTGTGTTACAACAAGCATCTTACTCTGATTTCTCTCTAATTATAAGGAGTTTTGGTCTTGTTTTTTGTTTGCAAGCGTCATCATCTTTTTGCTAAAAGCACACAAGATTTCTTGATTGGAATCTTGGCTACTCTGAGTTATCAAAGAAAAAAGATTGTTATCAATATTTGTGTTCAACTTTTCTTTTTGGTAAGTTTTTGTTTTCTTAACGAAATCGCTTTTTATGACCATCTACTTCTTTGTTTCATCAAAGTTGTCATTTGATACTTTCCTGAAATTGTCTTTTTGATCATTTTTGGTCTTTGTTACCAAAGCTTTCCTTGCTGCTTTCGATTGTCAAAAAGCCTTTTTAAACACATTTGTTTTTGTTGAGTTTTCATTCTTTGTAGGGTGTCAACTTGCAAAAGTGTTTCTTGCTTGTTGTTTTAATCGCAAAGTTTTAGTTTTGTTGAGAGCATTTTCAAAAAAGACTTTCTTGTTGCTACTTTGAAGAGAACTTTTTGAAAAGATTTTTGTTTTGCTTTCTTGAACTTTCTTTTGATTTAGTTTCCTTTTGATGAGTGAAAGTGCTTTATGTTATCTTGAGTTTTGCTTTTAGTATTTACACAAAGTGAATTGTAGCATCTCATATTCTATCTAAATATTGTAAGTGGCAAAAGAAAGTTTGATAAACAAAGCAACTTTCATTTCTTGTTTTCAATCTTGCATCGAGCATTTAGTGTTGCATTACGATATATTTTCATCTCTTTAGGCATAAAATAGTTTTGTTAACTTTTGAGTGTGAAGTGTGAATGAAAAGAAAAGAAAAGAAAAGTTTGTTTCATTAGAAGTTTCCTTTCAAAACCTGTAGAAATTACTCTTCATCGAAAAACAATGACAAAGTGCATATGCATATAGTTAGGTTTTATTAATTTCTTTGCGTCGAAAAAACACCACTAGTTTCACTTCCATCATCCTTTGACTTAAAGAACAACCCTTAAAATCGAGCACTAACTAAAATCAACTAGAACTTTTTTCTTTTAAGTTAAATACAAAAACATGTTTTATGATTTTAGGGCTTTGGATTAGGCGAGTGGAGAATTAACTCTCCAAGGCCATATTAAACGTCAAACATAGGAGTCTGATTAACGAGAGAAAATCCAATAGCATTAGGAAGACCAGGAAAGCTCCGGATCTAGGAGTTAAGCACGAGGGTCTGTGAAGACAGGGAAGAGAGATACCCCCTCTCCTACTTGTCTGAGCTTACCTCACGACTGTTCCGCCTGGCTTCTGTGACAAGTTGGTATCCATAGTTGCCACTCCTAGGGAACTACATAGGTGGCTGCGGAGGGGAATCCCGTGGCACCTGAGGTCGACATTGTATCACTCTCAACAGCACTACTGGAGGGCACCCTTGCGAAGCTTGGAGGCTTGCACCAGCGCAGAATGATGTTAGGAGGTCAGCGTAACTTCCTCTAATACCTTCGCTGATAGGCCTGGGACCTCATCATCCCAGACTATCTTCGGAAGGCCCTTCATTTTCCACTTTCTTGTATTTTGGTGTACGGTCATAATCACCCGGAGCGGAAATACTTGGAAGTTGTTTGACTGACGGTATCTTTAGGGACTTTATAGTGGGTGCTCTGTGCTCTTAGTTGGCCTAGCTTGAAATTTTTTGAGTCTTTAGCTAGATTTTAAACAAAGAATTCAAAGTGGCTGACCGATCTCCTAGACAGTCTCGAAGACTTCGTGGTCTCTCACCACTGAGTTTAGAACCTTCTCTGAGAAGGCACGGAGGTAATAATACCAGTGGGTTTCATCCCACTGCAATTGACGCATCGGGGATTGATCCTCCCCTCGGGGGAAATAGTATTGAATGAAGGCCTGGTACTTCCGTGGAACAAGAGAGGAACACTCCATTTCTTTCTCAAGTTGGCTTACAAGCGGAGGATAATATTGAGGTAGAAGAACTTTCAGAGTCGTTAGCGGTTCTGAATTCTCCCCTACCATCCAGTCATCCAAACGTATTGCAATACTTTGGGACTCCGACGCACAAACTGTCAAGTCCAGGTTACGCTACATGCTTACCTTCGATTACCACTACTGGAAGCATGGCTTCTACAAGTGCTACGACTGTATAGACTCCTATATCTGTACAAGGGGGTGGAACTATTTCCATCCACTCCGTCTCTTTATTCGGATCTTTTGCTAGCACGTCTTTTGTTGGGTCTATCTCCATTCCATCCATGAGTGGAAATTCCCAAACAAATGCTTTTGGTTCTGGGTACTTCCCATTTGGCGCCCATTCACAGGGCATTCCTTCAACTCCGTTCGGGGCCGCCACGTCCATGATGAGTGGGCCGGCTTCGTTCCAAGGTTTTCCATTTGGAAGTGGTCATATACCACATTCCAACCCTACGATAGGATCTATGCCTTTTTCTTCGGTAGGACAAAGCAGTAATCATTTCCAAGGTTGGAATAACCCTGGGCTTAGTAGTGCCAGAACTGGGAATCCATTCTTTGACCAATATGGGAATAGGCCGTATACCACGGTTAGTTCATGCCAAAGTATTCCTCCCCTAGCTTCGGCTTGGAATCCATATGAGGGGTTGTCAACTCCTTACAATCCTTTAGAAGGAAACTTTGCTGGGTATGGTGGATATATGGCCGGAGTTGGTCAAACTCCAAGTTTTGCTGGGTCACAAGGCCTACCTTTTGGCTTAGCAAGTTCTATTGGTTACTTCGGGCAGCCTAGTGCCTTCCAAAATCCAGGCCAATCTTTTCAGAGCTTCGGGAGTGTCGCCCAGTCAGGGTGGAATCCCCAAGCTCTACCTAGACTTTCGTTTCTAGCAACGTTAAACTTACCAGACCTCACTAAGTTAACTAACGACCCAATCAAGTATAATCTGGCCTGGCATCCGGTCCCAACTAAACTCCCTTCAGATATTCCAAAATTTGAAGGGAAAAGTGGTGAGGATCCGGGTGACCAAGTAACCACGTTCCACTTATGGTGCTCATCGAACTCCCTGATCGACGACTCAGTTAGGTTGAGATTATTTCAACGCACCTTGACTGGAAACGCGGCTAAGTGGTATATAGAGTTTCTTGGGGGCAGCTTTACATCATTCCCCGACTTAGCTAACATTTTCTTGAACCATTTTCAGTTGCCCGTCTGGTATGATGCTGGAACCGAACTACTGGCTACTTTTCTTCAGGATAGGGAAACTCACATTTCCGATCACATTCAGGAATGGAGATGGAGAAAGAGGCTCATTAAATCCAAAATCCCTCTGGAGTACCATATTGAGTGCTTCTTGAAGTCTTTAATACCTGATATCTCCAAGGATGTCTCCATGTCGGGGGTCTATTCCGAGGAGAAAGCCATTTTTAGGGCCCAACAATTAGAACTGATTTACTCTCAGTCTGGGATCTTACAAAAGTACTTGCCAGATGCTCCTGGGTCTAAGGTTGACGCAGCTAAGCTGAAGCTAGGTCCCCACGCAGATGGTATTGTTGGGTCAGTAGGCAGAAATACGGTGAACTTGTTGAATCAATTGCAGTAGTTGTCTTTACAAACTGCTTCTAACAACCAAGTCACATCGTCTAACCCTTCCGCTTCCCAAAATTCTTCGATTAATGCTGTCCAATCTGATAAACCCAAAGGAAGTCAAAATTCCAATGGGAAAAAGAAAGGACGAGGTAAGAAAAAGAACCAGGATGGGAAGCCTGATGCAAACAAATCCGGCAATAATGTTGGTGGGGGTAGAAATGAGTCGAAAAAGAAAGTTAAGTTTCCATGCAAGTTGTGCGGTGGAGACCATTTAACTCATCTTTGCCCCAATATTGAAGACACTCAGCGCTTGTTAGGGCAGCAAGGGACTTCTAGCTCCCAAGCTATGTTAACCAACCCTTTTCCCCAAGGGCAACAACTTCTTGCTGGCGCGAGTTCAAACCCTGGGACCTCCGCAGGGGGAAACCAGGAAGGGGAAAAATCTTCGAATGTTTTCATGATGGGTTCTAACGTCCATGTGGCTACTCAGTCACGTGATTATGGTGAAGTTGAAACTTCCAAAGATAAGGCTGTCCCTGGAAGTACTGGCCTTCATATCGAGCGACCCCTTGTCGAGACTATACCACGGATACCGAAAGGTTCCGCTAAACGCGTGACGATTAATCCTAATGCTAGGTCTACCCAGAATTAGTCCATTGTGGAGGATCTGGCTCAGAGTCTGTGCACCATGTCCGCTTTAGAGGTTCTCCAGTCGTGTCCAGCTCAAAGAAGTGCTTTACTTTCCGCGATTGGGGCAGTCGATCCAACTAATTTTTTAGTGCTCACTTTCGACATGTTAAATGTCAAAAAGCGACTCCCTCATCACATGGCTTTTCAACTAAAGTCTACATACCAGAAAATTAACATTTTTCGAACTGTTATTGATGAAGGGGCTTCCACGTGTGTCATGTCGATGTCATGTTGGAAGGCTATTGGATCACCTTCAGCCGTTCCTTCACCTACTGTCTTGATTGT
Source organism: Pinus taeda (assembly GCA_000404065.3). NCBI lineage: Eukaryota > Viridiplantae > Streptophyta > Pinopsida > Pinales > Pinaceae > Pinus > Pinus taeda. Next base: position 10,137 of record APFE030069912.1, on the reverse strand, counting down.
ATTCGATGGCCATTCTCATAAGCTGCATGGGATTATCCCAGCCTTTCCTATATGTGTTAGGGGGAAGGTCGTTAATATTGAAGTAGAAGTCGTAGATGCTAACCTAGATTATAATATCCTCCTAGGAGGGAACTGGGTATACGAAATGGACGTCGTTGTTTTGACTCTGTTTCGTGTCATTTGCTTTCCTCATGAGGGGAAAATCGTAAAGGTGGATTAATTAGATTATTGTCCAGTTGATCCTCAAGAAACTTCCGACTCTACTTTTCTGTTAGTGGATAACCCTCGCCCACCTACTGAGAATATAGGAGTAGGGATGTATTCCTCGTTGATGGGTACTTTTGAGTTTCCCTCTCCTATCGTTAAAATCAATGCCATTTAATCATCTAGGGAGTTTTCTCGAGATTGGTTCTTTCGAACTTGTTATTTTTCAGACCCCTGGACCTTGCCTTCACCTATGACCACATTAGTTGAAGGAAAAGAGAATGGAATGGCATTTCCTATATCTGCAGCTGAACTTAGATATCAGTCTGTCGTGAACTCTGCAGATGACCATTCTACTCCCTTTTCTGAAGAGGAGTTAGATGGCGATGTGGCCCCCGCTTGGAGCCTTGATTCTACCTTTGCTTTGGACTGCTTAGATTCAGTTTTACCATCGAAATAAGCAATTCTTGAAGCAATGATGGGTATAGATCGACCTTGGGAAGATTTACACCATCGTTCATACTTTCTTCCTCCATTGCAGGAGGTAGAGTCTAGTTTCTCCGAGCTCTGTTTTAGTGATGTTTGTACGGTGTTAAACCCTTTGGCTCCAGCACACGTCCGTGCCGAAGGTAATATGTCGGTGATTTCAAAAACAACACCGATAAACAACTCTAGGGACCCTAACACAATCGAGAATCTCTTCATCGGAATTGAGTGTTCCCCTGAAGAAATTCAAATTTACACCGACCTGTTTAAAGAATTTCGGGATATATTTGCTTGGTCTTATGAGGAAATGCCTGGCATTGACCCATCTATAGTTCAACATGAGATCAAGACGTACGAAAATGCCAAACCTGTCCGTCAGAGGCTTCGGCCGGTCAACCCTAGGAAAGCAACAACTATCAAAGCGAAAGTGGAGAAGCTGCTAAAGGTGGGTTTTATATACCCTGTTCCTCTTACTGATTGGGTTTCTAACCCAATCCCTGTAGATAAAAAGCAAGGAACAATCTGAGTATGCATTTATTTTAGGGACCTAAATAATGCTTGTCCTAAGGATAATTATCCCACGCCATTTATTGATCAGATTATCGACGAGTGTGCGGATAATGAGATTTTTTCCTTCATGGATAGATTCTCTGGTTATAATCAAATCTCTATCCATCCTGAAGACCAACATAAGACGACCTTTATATGTCCTTGGGGTACCTTTGCATATAGAAAGATGCTTTTTGGTCTTAAAAATGTTGGAGCTACTTTTCAGCGGGCCATGTCATATGCTTTCCACGACATTAAGAATATCATCGAAGCATACTTAGATGATCTCACTGCTCGTTCTCGAAAGAGGATTGATCACCCTAGCCACCTTCAAATGGTTTTCGAACGATGTCATTTTTATAAAATCCGGTTGAATCCCAACAAGTGCGTTTTCGCAGTTACGTCCGGTCGGTTGTTAGGGTTCATTGTGTCAAATGAAGGGATTCGGGTTGATCCCTTCAAGGTTGAGGCAATAGTTTGGTTGCCTCCCCCATCCTCAATTTGTCAACTTCAGAGTCTTCAAGGGAAGGCTAATTTCTTAAGGTGGTTTATAGCAAACTATGCTGAGATCACTAAAGGGTTCATGCGGTTGTTATGGAAAGGAGTGCCATTTGTATGGGACGACTTTGCGCAATGATCGTTTGATGCTTTGAAAAAAGAACTAGTCTCTACCCCGCTTTTGAGTCCACCGGATTATGGCAGAGAATTCCTTTTATATCTCGCAGCAGCAGAATCAACCATTGGTATGGTTCTGGTTCAAGAGGACGATGCTCTCATCGAGCACGTGATTTATTATTTGAGCCGAGACTTAATAGGCCCTGAACTTCACTATTCTCCGGTTGAGAAGTTGGCCTTGGCAGCTGTCCATGCTGTCCAGCGGCTCCGTCATTACATCTTGCTATGCAAAACTTTTGTCTTAGCAGCAGTCAATCCATTTCAATTTGTCCTCAGTAGGCGAGTGATTGGGGGCAAATATAATAGATGGATAGTCATCTTGCAAGAATTCGATCTCGAATTCTTGTAAGCCAAGTCTAAGAAATCCATGGCTTTCGCTGAGCTAATTTCTGAGTTGCCTTGTGGAGAGGATACTGTTTATGAGGAAAGTTTTCCCGACGAACATTTATTCCTCATCTCTTCACTCGACCCTTGGTATGGGGATATCATTGTCTATCTCTAGACTTCAAAGTGTCCCTCTACTTTCTCCAAGGATGGAGGTCGTAAATTACGTCACCTGGCTAAGAACTATGTTATCATTGGTGATACCTTATACCGTCGAGGGGTTGATTCAATCCTCCGTCGTTGTTTAACCTTGGAGGACGCAGAGTCTGTGCTTAATGATTGCCACAGTGGAGCTTGTGGGGGTCATCTATCAGGGCTTGCTACAGCCCAGCGCATCTTATGTGCTGGCTATTTTTGGCCTTCACTTTTTAAAGACTGCGTGGAAGCGGTCAAACGTTGCCACCCTTATCAGATCTTTACTCGAAAGATGCGTGCTCATCCAACTCCTCTTTTTCCCGTTGTCACGGTCGGACCTTTTACTAAGTGGGGTATTGATTTTACAACTTGTAATCCGCCTTCAGCAGCGAATCACAAGTACATTATTGTGGCTGTAGACTACTTTACGAAGTTGGCCGAAGCCATGCCAACTTATAAAAATTATAGTGACACGGTAGCTTTGTTTCTCTTCAATCAGGTTATCTCAATATTCGGTGTCCCGAGAGAGATTGTCACTGATCATGGTAGTCACTTCCAGAATCAACTCATGTCTGAATTGGCTCTCAAATTAGGTTTTCGTCAAGAGCATTCATCTCCTTATTATCCTCAAGCCAATGGACAGGTCGAGGCAGTCAATAAAACTCTTAAGACGATACTCCAATGGAAAATCGACAAAAATCGGTCCAATTGGCACGTCATGTTGTATTCGGCTCTTTGGGCATACCGGACCTCCGTAAAGACTGCTACTGCTTTTACGCCTTTTCAGTTGGTTTACGGGATGGAATCTATCTTAACCATTGAATGTGAAATTCCATCTCTCAAGTTAGCTGTAGAGCTTCTTCCAGAGACTTCAAGTCTCGAAGAGCGTCTCCTTCACTTGGAACATCTCGATGAGCAGCGTCGAGATGCCGCCACAATGAATGAAGCCCATAAGAAAAGGGTAAAAACGTAGTATGATAAATCTGTTCGTCCTCGAGTCTTTTCTGAAGGCGGCCATGTCTTGGTCTATGACCAAGATAAAGATGCCTTGGGGGTGTTAGCGCTTGAAATTTCACCTCAGGCTGAAAAAGGCAAACCTCAAGGCAACATCAAACCATTTAGCCTCGTAGCTAGCCCTACAGGGCAGGAGAAGG
>APFE030069894.1:39227-61022 GCA_000404065.3 Pinus taeda | reverse complement strand
AGAGCTTTGTTGTACTTTGTAATTTTGAAGAATTTGAATAAAGTTTTGATGTTCTCAACATGGAAGGAGATGTGAAGTAGATGTCATGGAGCATATTAGAATGTAAGGTAGAGTAGATTTTTTTTCTTAGTTTTGCTTTGATTTTATTCAAGTATGTCATTTAATTGCTTTCAAGTTTGATAGATTAGAGTTTTCATTCATGCAAGTGTGTTCAACCAGTTGATTGTAGATTAGTTTTTCTTTACATGTTCTTGTATTTGCTTATTAGATCATTCTCTCATGCTATATGATGATGATTTCCGGAGCCTTTAGTTGATAACTAATTTGCAAGTAGTTGTTGGCAAAATTGGCGAAACATAATGACTATGGATGGGAAAGTTAGATAGTTTAATGTCATTCTCTCATGCTATATAATGATGATTTCCGGAGCCTTTAGCTAATAACTAATTTGCAAGCAGTTGTTGGCAAAATTGGCAAAACATTGTGATTATAGGTGAAATGATTGGCTTTGCTTTTCATTAGCGTGCAAGTAGATAGTTTAGATATCAGTTCTTCATGCTATATGATGATATTTCTGGAGCCTTTAGCTTAACCCTATTTTAGAAGTTAATTGGCAAAATATTGTGATTATAGGTGAAGTAATTGATTTTGCTTTCATTAGTATGAAAATAGATAGTTTAGATGTCAGTTCTTTCATGCTATATGATGATATTTCTGAAGCCTTTAGCTTAACCCCATTTTAGAAGTTAATTGGCGAAATATTGTGATTATAAATGAAGTAATTGGCTTTGTTTTTTGCTTAGTAGGATACTCCTTACATAAGTTCATGTCTCATTGAGACTTTTTAGTTCCTTAAGAACGAAATTGGTGGTATGTGAAGTTATGAATGGGACTTGATTTGTTTTTTGTTTTACTTTTGCCTTTAGTTTAAATTGTAGCAATTTTATTTTCCTTGCTTTCTTTTCTTAGATATTTTGTCGGCTTATATTAATCTAGCTATTCAAAGTTTTGATTTGTTTCATTTTCTCTTTTCTTTAGAAATTAGATTCTAACATAAGAAACAAAACCCCCAAAAACAACATAAACTATAAAACAACGAAGTAAGCAAAATGGTTAACTAAGCACATATGGTGCACCACACTTCATTAGTTTACGATACCAGATTGATCATTATGTAGAGAAATTTAGGACACTAATTGGACTAGACATTTTGGGGCCATTGGCAAGGAAGTGTAATTAGGAGACCTTATTTCTTCATCTAAAAAAAAATCTAAGAGTATGCTCTCCTCCTGCACTTGTGTGATCTGGAGATCAGAAAAAAAAAAAAAAGAATTTTATTGTTAAAAAAAAGAGAGAAAAAGGACAAAAATAAACCTCAAATTTCATTTGATTCAATTAAATATTTTTAATTTCAATAATGTTTTGTTTTAATAAAATATGTATATTTTAAATCTTTAGAATATGTATATTATATATATAATATATATTATAATTTATAACAAATCAATAATAATAAAATATAATAATTGTTTGTTAAATGAAATATATATGTATATTTTTAATTTTTGAAAGTATAACATATAATTTTAATTAAAAAACATTTAAAAAATACATTAAAAATAAATAATAATAATAATAAATTTATTATTTTGTTTAGTAAAATATATATGTATTTTTAATTTTTTGAAAAAATAACATAATAAATTTTATTTAAGAAAATAAATAAAAATCAATAAAACAATTATAAAAAAAAAAACCACACACCCACATAAATTTTAGAAACAAACAAATTCAACCTGAACAACAAAACAGAGAAAATTAAAAACCAACTCCATGAAAACCACGTAGGGCTAAGAAATAAGAGTTTTTTTAGCAAACGAATTAAAATGTAACAATTAATTGCACTTGGAGTATAAACAATAAATGAAGGATCGAAACCGTGAAACGAAGAACCAAGAAAATAAATTGTGATATATAGCTATGGTGAATTGATGCTTCATCTTCAGTGTCGGCTTCAACAAACTTGCAATATAAAGTTTATTCCATTAGAGCTGAGCTCAATAGTGGAATTTCAAAATGTAGATCAAAATTACATAAATAGGTGTGTTGATTTAGGAAAATCGGATGGACAAATGTTATCTCCAAGCGCATACAATTAAAGAAAATCTCCATGTGGTAGGTTATTGCAACTGTGACTGCTCATAACGTTTCTGTAAGAATTTTCCAAGACACTCACCAACAACAGACCTGCAAATAAAAAAAATTCAACCACAGTAATCCACAAAAACGTAAACATTAAAAAAACGTCAAACTTCAACTACATGTTCCGGCCAAACAGAGATGAGTTTGAGAAAAATAAAACATGGGTTTAGGGTGAATTGGATAACCCATAAATCATTTTAAGGAATTTGAAGCGGTTTAAGAGATCTCCTCGTTTCTTTGAAGCTCATGTTTGCAAGCCGCGAGAGGAAAAACGGAATTTGAATTAATGAACTAATAGTTTGATTTAATTTGGTTGTTTGGAGAAGGGAATTCCAATTTGGGAACCTAGTATGTGCTGGCATTCAATCTTATTTACATATCTTTAATGACTAACAGTCTCATGCAACCTCCGTGATGGTGTTTCAGTTTACAGTTGATTACATTACGTATCCAAAAATCACACGACTCTTTTCTTGAATTATTTACACGTTGCAGAGATTGGATCAGGTCTGGCTGTGTTGTTATTGCTCCCGACTTAATGCCTTCCTTTTATAACTCATATTTCGTGGATGTCGTGGTCTATTTGGTTGAATCTCTTGCAGCTCTATATATTATGATTGTGATCTCTGTATATGGATGAGTTTGTGAGTGTTGGAAACTATAGAGGCACATTGTGGTTATGATTTTCCTTGGAGCATTTTAAAACTATTCCCGTTGTATGGAGGAGTTGATTTCCATGATTATCATCATCGACTGCTCTATAGAAAGTCTGGGAATTAATCATCGACTTTCACTTACATGGACTGGATATTTGGACTGATAAAGGGTACCAAAAGCTAAAAGGTCTCCAGAAAGATTCTAAATGATAACCCAAGATTGCCATCAAACATTTGTGTATGTGTGTATCAATTAGTTGAAGGAAGAGAACATCACAGACAAGCCTAGATCACTCTCAGTTAGTTCCAGAAACGAGTTTTGTGCAAAGTTGTGTAGACGAGCAGCTTCCTAGGTATTGTTAATGCTGATCTCAAACATTTTTTGTTAGGTCAGAAATAATCTCCAGATCCGCCCATATGCACTCCTTTGAATTCTATTTCATGTAGTTTGTGGGTTGAGTGAAGTAAACAATGGGGTGTGAAATTCAAGATGTATAAAGGTTTATAACCTTATACAATTGTTGAGTTGATTTAGCTTTCAGGAATCAGAAATTAAGTTTAGTTGGTAGGTATAGACTGCTGATCATATTTAAAGGACTATAAGCTAGTTTTATGAACATTTTTTTCTCTTAAAAAAAAAAAAATTTGAATCAACGAAATGAATAAGTTATTTGCTCACTTTTCTGAAGGTATTGATTAATTTTGGATTTATGATGAAAGATGAATGGTTAAGTTTTTATTCAAAATTTTTAGCTACAGAAACTATGCACATTCCGCAACTGTTCTCCAATTCCGCAGCTAAAAAATCTCATTGTTTAGATCAACCTAACTTTCTCATACGAAATCAGATTTTGATGATTCAAGTGTCAGTAGAAAGATCTCAACAAGCTCTACACAATGAGAAATCCATCATTAGAGTTTGAATTGGTAAGTAATGAAATAAATTGCTGAAAAGAAGCAACATCAACTTGAGGCACTAATTCCAAAACAGGTATAAATTCTTTTGATTTTTCCTTTGAGAACTTGTTTCATTAATACAAATCCTTAATTTTGTGTGTAAATATCATAACTAGAGAGATTGACCATATCTCTCCTTTGATAATATTACATCCCATTGCAGAAGAAGTATTAGTTTTTTTGCAGGTTCCAAGAGGAAGGACAAATGACTACAACTGAATGGTGTCTCTCTAAGAGACCAATTTGTTTCATAAGAGGATGATCAGCAACAAAGAGGAAATATGTTAATGCAAAATCTGATCTAAATACTTAAAAAACTTTCAGATACCATTGTCTCCATCACATCCATACTTCATAATAAACCATTCAGCTCATTTCCCTCCATATTTTCCATTTACATTCACATCCACTTTCCATTACTTTTTCTCCATTCGTAACCCACAAATAAAAGCAAGAGGCTCATTCACATGCTTATTGCCCATTTCCATTTCTGCTCTCCATTTCCATTTTCCATTTTCATCTTTCATTTCCTGTCATTTTCATTTTGCAAATAAGCCCTGCTTCAATGCAAAATATTGAGTCCATAGTCTTTTGAGTCTAAGTTCTTTGTAAAAACACGTTGAGACTTGCATGCCTTAATGGTAAGTCCTCATGCTAACAAACAATGGGAATACATTAATGTCCCTTATTCATCAGATCTTCTAGATGACTCAACATCGGAAAATTCATTTGTACCTAGCAAGATGTGTTTGGGCATCTTGACTCTCATTGTCATCAATGGTGAGAGTTTTCATGTTGACTAGTGGCATCCATTAATGACCACTAAGTCAGGAATTTCCTGCTATGTTCGACATGATAACATTTTTTCACATAGTAGGAATTGTGCCAATGAGTTTTGAAGACATGAAGACTATTATTTTCAGCATTTTGGAGCAAGTTTTAGTAGAAGCAATAAAAACTCATCTTGACTCTTTATCCATGACTCTTCTTGTTCAGCTACTTGAAGAAGAATATGATCAAAATTTTGCAGCCACCACACGTACAACTCATCCACTCCAAAGGGTAAGTTAAGGTACGTCATTTTCTAACTTTTGACGATAGAATTCCATAAAAATCTAGAATGATAATTGTTGGAAAAAACATTTATTTTCCTCATTTCATAAAATTTCTAATACCATCAGTTGGGGGAGGGGGGAATACATTCATATTCATATTTTTCCATGTCCATATCATATTTAAAAGCCGACATACTTCCAAAATATATTAACTATTACATTGTTATTATAAGCATACAATAGCTTTTCAAAAAGTGCTTAAAGGATAAATTGGATACAAACACAATCATGATTGTCACACAAGAACCAACCATCATGCAATCCAATAAAGATATACTTTGCAACAATAATCAAAATATCATTATGCAAAGTTCAAAGATCAAACCAACCATGTTGCGAAAGTATGAAGTTATCAAATGATATCATGCACAATTAAGCCAAAGCTCAAGGGTCAAAAGAATTAATGTAATATATATTGCATGAGGACATGCAATAGCTTCAGTTGATGGGTATGTTGGGTCTTGAAAATGTCATTCATTTCCATTACATCTTCACTATTATGTCCATTATATCACCTCGATTTCACTACTATGTCACTACATTCATCCCACTTTCATTATCATTAGGCCACATTTATGTTTTTCCAAACTTTATTAATTCTTAGCCTTTTTAAGTGAATTTGTGGTTAAAATTAGAAAATAATGTGCACGTGCTTATACCTAACAAGTGGGTTGAGATTGTTGACATGTGTAGGTCAAAAGGAGGCTTCTAGAAGAACTTTATGTGGCACTCTGAGGCCAAATTCGAATTTGAGTGGAGAGAATCATGGGACCATGAGGATATGTGTCATATCTCTTAATTGTATTGAAACTCTAAGAAGACATGTGTCTTATTCCTATTTTGATTAGGACTCTAGAGGTAGATGGAGAGATTCATGGAATCTCATTAATGAGATGGCTTCTCATATTTTTGTATAACTAGGAGATCTTTTTCCTTCATTTGTTAGCTTAGCTTTTTTAGTTCTTAAGCTTGTAGCTTTTTGGTAGCTCTTTATCTTGGAGTTTGTAGTTCTTCCTTGATGGATTTGGAAAGCTTTGGAGAGTTTTGTTGTACTTTGCCAATTTGAAGAATTTGAATAAAGCTTTGATGTTCTCAACATGGAAGGAGATGTGAAGTAGATGACATGGAGAACATTAGAATGTAAGGTAGAGTAGATTTTGTTTTGAAGTTTTTCTTTGATTTCATTCAAGTATGTCATTTTATTGCTTTCAAGTTTGATAGTTTAGATTTTCCATTTATGCAATTTTAATTCATGCAAGTGTTTTCAACCGATTGATTGTAGATTTATCTAATTGTGTAATTTATGCTTGACAAAATATTCCAAGAAAGTAGTCTTCCTATTTTTCGATTGGTGAATTGGAGCATAGAGAACACAGTAGATTAGTTTTTCTTTACATGTTCTTGCTTTTTGCTTAGTAGGATACTCATTACATAAGTTCATGTCTCATTGAGTCTTTTTAGTTCCTTAAGAATGAAATTGGCGATATGTGAAGTTATGAATGAGACTTGATTTGTTTTTCTTTCTTTTTGCTTATTGTAGTCTTTCATTTTATCATGATTAGATGATGATGTTTCTAAAACCAACATTGGCAGAATGTTATGATTATGAATGAGATGACTTGCTTTCCATTAGTATAGCATTAGATAGTTTAGTGTCATTCTCTCATCCCATATAATGATGTTTTTAGAGGCAACATTGGTGGAATGTTGTGATTATGAATGAGATTATTGACTTGCCTTTCATTAGTTTAAGAGCAGTTTCAAGTTTTACTTTTTCCTTTAGTTTAAATTGCAGTAGCTTTATTTTTCTTGCTTTGTTTTCTTAGATATTTTGTTGGCTTCGATTAATCTAACTGTTCAAAGTTTTGATTTGTTTCATTTTCTCTTTTCTTTAGAAATTATATTCTAACATAAGAAACAAAATCCCCCAAAAAAATATAAACTATAAGAAAACGAAGTAAGAAAAAATGTTAACTAAGCACATATGGTGCACCACACTTCATTAGTTTATAATACCTGAATTGATAATTTATGTAGAGCAATTTAGGACACTAAATTGACTAGACATTTTGGTGCCGTTGCCAAAGAAGTGTAATTAGGAGACCTTATTTCTTACATCTAAAAAAAAAATTAATAATTTCTTGAGTATGCTATCCCTCTTGCACTTTGCCGTGATCTGGAGGATAGAAAAAAAAAAATTAATGTTGAAAAAAAAAGAAAGAAGGAAAAAGGGGACAAAATAAACTTCATCAATTATTGGATTCAAAAAAAAAAAACCATTGTTTTGTTAAGAAAATATATGTATATTTTTAATTTTTTGAAAATATAACATAGTAATTTTATTAAAAAAAGATAAATAAATAAATAAATTTAGAAACCAACTCCATGAAAACCACATAGGGCTAAGAAAATAAAAGTTTTTTTTTGGAAAACTAAATGAAGTGTAACAGGTGATTGCACTTGGAGTATAAACAATAAGTGAAGATCAAAACCGTGAAAAGAAGCTACGGTGAATTGATGCTTCATCCTCAGTGTCGGTTTCAACAAACCTGCAATATAAAGTTTATTCCATTAGAGCTGAGCTCAATAGTTGAATTTCAAAATGTGAACTCGATAGATCAAAATTACATAAACTAGTGTGTTGATTTAGGTAAATCCGACGGACAAATGCTATCTCCAAGCGCATAAAATCAAAGAAAATCTCCATGTGGTAGGTTATCGCAACTATGGATGCTCATAACACTGCTGCAAGAATTTTCCAAGATGCTCATGAAACTGCAAATGAAAAAAAATTCAACCACAGAAACACAAAACAAAGAAAAACATCAAACTTCATCTACATGATCAAGCCAAACGAAGATGAATTAGGGAAAAATAAAATATGGGTTTTTTTTTCTTCAGAAATAGGGTCAATTAGATAACCCAGAAATTGTTTTAAGAATTTTGAAGTGGTTTGGGAGATTGTTTTTAGTTCTTTGAAGCCCATTTTTCCACGTCGTAAGAGAGAAAAATGGAAATTAAATTGATGAATAGTCTGTTGTTTACGCCGCGCCTCAATATTGTGTGCTGGAATTTCATTTTTGTTTTCAACATGCCTCAATCTTGTGTGATGGCATTCAATTTTGTTACACCATGCCTCTTACTAACGTTCTCTCCCCGTGACCTGTACATCAGTTTACGGCTGATTGCAATCCAAAATCACACAAATCTTCTCTTGAATTATTTCCACGTTGCAGAGATTGGATCATATATGGCTATGTTGTTTCATTTTTAACTTAGACTTCATTATTCCACTCCACCATGTCTCCCGCCATGCCTCACACCTTCTGTTTTTAACTCGTACATCATTATGCCAAGGTGTCGTGGTCTATTTGATTGAATCTCTTGCAGCTCTATCTTTGTATTTTCGATTGTGGCTCTTGATGTGGCTCAAGGAATAAATTATTTGCAGAATAAATTGATCAATATGCTGCAAATATTATTTCTGAATGCTGACAGAATGATCCAAATCTATGGCCTTCATTTGGAGAGCTTGTGATTGCTAAAGATGCTTGTTTCACCTCTGTGAGAAACATGGCATTGCCCTTTTCACTACAATAAGAAGCTGCAAGTATCCAGATACAGATAAGATGATATGCTTTGAGAAACCTTAGAGCTATTGTTTGGTCCGAGTTGCCTTAAACTCGAGCTATGGATTAGTATATGCGTGCCTGAACTAAAAACAACTAAACTCTATTAGAGGAAATGTAGAAGACCATGGCTATCTCATTCAGCAACTATGAAATTTTTGGAAATAGTTTCTTGAGAATTGTCAAATCCAAAACAAGTTCAAGTGTTGTAGTAGGTGGTCTATAGAATAATCCTTTGTACATACAAAAAAATTCGAAATTGATGGTTGGTTGTCTTTTAGCTATGGAATGCAGCTCTGTTCTGCAGCTAATCGACAATTCTGCAGCCATTTTCATACTTTTGTAGGTTACAAGTGTCGAAAGACGAAACGAGCCACATGGGTAGCTAGGAAAATGTTAGTACATGGATGATGTCCTATCCATTTGATCCAAGTCAATGAAAAGACCTAGTCAAAGGGAAGTCAAGTTGTGTGTTATCACTAAGTCGCCGAATGTCAAAAAAAAAATTCAATCAATGAAATGTATAAGTTATTTGCGCACTTTTCTGAAGGTATTGATTAATTTTGGACTGATGATGAAAGATGAATGGCTAACTTTTTATTCAATATTTTTAGCTACAGAAATTGTGCACATTCCGCAGCTGATCTAATTCTGCAACCAAACATCAATTTGCAGCTGAAAAATCTCATTTTTCAAATCAGCCTAACTTTCTCACACAAAATCATATTTTGATGATTCAAGTATCATTGGAAGATCTCAATAAGATCTACACAATGAGAAACCCATCATCAGAGTTTGAAACAGTAAATAATGAAATAAATTGCTGAAAAAAAGCAACATTCAACTTAAGGCACCAATTGTAAAGCAGGTATAAGTTATTTTGATTTTTCCTTTGAGTACTTGTTTCATTAATACAAATTCTTAGTTTTGTGTGTAAATATCATAAGTAGAGAGATTTATCACCTCTCTCCTTTGATAATCTTACATTCCATTGCAGAGGAAGTATTAGTTTTTTTGCAGGTTCCAAGAGGAAGGACAAATGACTACAAGTGAATGGTGTCTCTCTAAGAGACCAATTTGTTTCATAAAAGGATGATCAACAATAAAGAGGAAACATGCTAATGACAAGTCAGATCCAAATACTTGAATTTTTTTTTAGATACTATTGTTTTCATCACATCCATACTTCATAATAAACCATTCATCTCATTTCCCTTCATATTTTCCATTTACATTCACATACACTTTCCATTTTTTTTGTCCATACATAACCCACATGTAAAAGCAAGAGGCTCATTCACATGCTTATTTCCCATTGCCATTTCTACTGTCCATTGCCATCTTCCATTTTCATATTCTCTTTCTTGTCATTTTCATTTCACAAATAAGCCCTGCTTCAATGCAAATTATTGAGTCCATAGTCCTTTGAGTCTAAGTTCCTTGTAAAGACACCTTGAGGCTTGCATGCCTTAATGGCAAGTTCTCATGCTGACAAACAATGGGAATACATTAATATCCCTTGTTCATCAGATCTTCTAGGTGAGTTGACATCGGCAAAACTATCTGTACCTAGCAAGATGTGTTTGTGCATCTTGACTCTCATTGTCATCAATGGTGAGAGTTCTCGTGTTGACTAGTGGAATCCATTAATAGCCACTAAGTCAACAATTTCATACTATGTTCAACATCAGAATATATTTTCACATAGTAGGAATTATGCCAATAAGTTCTGAAGACATGAAGACTATTATTTTTTAGCATTTTGGAGAAGATTCAACAAGTTTTAGTAGAAGCAATAAAAAGTCATCTTAACTCTTTATCCATGACTTTTCTTGTTCAGCCACTTGAAGAAGAATATGATCAGAATTTTACGTCCACCACACATACAACTCATCCATTCCAAAGGATAAGTTAAGGTATGTCATTTTCTAACTTTTGACCATAGAATTCGATAAAAGATAGAATGATAATTGTTGGAAAAACATTTCTCTTCCTCATTTCATAAAATTGCCAATATCATCAATTTGGGGGGAATACATTCATATTCATATCTTGCCATGTCCATATCATATTCAGGAGCCCACATACTTCCAAAATATATTAACTATTACATTGTTATTATGAGCATACAATGGCTTTTCAAAAAGTGCTTAAAAGATAAATTGGACACAAACACAATCATGGTTGTCACACAATAACCAACCATAATGCAATCCAATAAAGATATACTTTGCAACAATAATCAAAATATCATTATGCAAATTTCAAAGATCAAAATAGAATGCAACAACAAAATATGGTTGTTACACAAGAACCAACCATGTTTCAATTCAAGAAAAACACTTTGCGAAAGTATGAAGTTATCAAATTATATCATGCAAAGTTAAGCCAAAGCTCAAGGGTCAAAAGAATTAATGTAATATATATCGCATGAGAGCATGCAATAGCTTCAGTTGGGGGGTATGTTGGGTCTTGAAAATGTCATTCATTTCCATTACACTTTCACTATTATCTCCATTATATCACCTCCATTTCACTACTATGACACTACATTCATCCCACTTTCATTATCATTGGGCCACATTTATGTTTTTACAAACTTTATTAATTATGAGCCTTTTTAAGTGAATTTGTGGTTAAAATTAGAAAATAATGTGCACATGTTTATACCTAACAAGTGGCTGGAGATTGTTGACATGTGTAGGTCAAAAGGAGGCTTCTAGAAGACCTTTATGTGGCACTCTAAGGCAAAATTCGAATTTGAGTGGAGAGAATCATGGGATCATGAGGATATGTGTCACATCTCCTAATTGTATTGAAACTTTAAGAAGACATGTGTCACATCTCCTAATTGTATTGAAACTTTAAGAAGACATGTGTCTTATCAGTTTCTATTTTTATTAGGACTCTCGAGGTAGAGGGAGAGATTCATGGACTCTCATTAATGAGATGGCTTCTCATCTTTTTGTATAAATAGGAGATCTCTCTCCTTCATTTGTTAGCTTAGCTTTTTTAGTTCTTAAGCTTGTAGCTTTTTGGTAGCTCTTTAGCTTGGAGTTTGTAGTTCTTCCTTGATGGCTTTGGAAAGCTTTGGAGAGCTTTGTTGTACTTTGTAATTTTGAAGAATTTGAATAAAGCTTTTATATTCTCAACATGGAAGGAGATGTGAAGTAGATGTTATGGAGCACATTAGAATGTAAGGTAGAGTAGATTTTGTTTTGAAGTTTTGTTTTGATTTCATTCAAGTATGTCATTTTATTGCTTTCAAGTTTGATAGTTTAGATTTTCCGTTCATGCAATTTTAATTCATGCAAGTGTGTTCAACCAGTTGATTGTAGATTTATCTAACTGTGTAATTTATGCTTGACAAAATGTTCCAAGAAAGTAGTCTTCCTATTTTCCGATTGGTGAATTTGAGCATAGAGAACACAGTAGATTAGTTTTTCTTTACATGTTCTTTCTTTTTGCTTAGTAGGATACTCATTACATAATTTCATGTCTCATTGAGTTTTTTTAGTTCCCTAAGAATGAAATTGGAGATATGTGAAGTTATGAATGGGACTTGATTTGTTTTTCTTTCTTTCTTCTTATTGATGTATTTCTTTCTCTCATGATTATATGATGATGTTTCTAAAGCCAACATTGGCGGAATGTTATGATTATGAATGAGATGACTTGCTTTCCATTAGTATAGAATTAGATAGTTTAGTGTCATTCTCTCATCCCATATAATGATATTTTTAGAGCCAGCATTGGTGGAATGTTGTGATTATGAATGATATTATTGACTTGCCTTTCATTAGTTTAAGATAAGTTTCAAGTTTTACTGCTTTATTTTTCTTGCTTTCTTTTCTTAGGTACTTTGTCGGCTTAGATTAATCTAACTGTTCAAAGTTTTGATTTGTTTAATTTTCTCTTTTATTTAGAAATTAGATTTTAACATAAGAAACAAAACCCCCAAAAACAACATAAACTATAAAACAACAAAGTAAGAAAAAAAGTTAACTAAGCACATATGGTGCACCACACTTTATCAGTTTACGATACCCAGATTGATAATTTATGTAGAGAAATTTAGGATACTAAATTGACTAGACACATGCTTTACATGTTCATCCCATGTCTTACTAAAAACAAGAATGTCATCTAAGTAAATTATTACAAAATCATCAATAAATGGTCTAAATACATCATTCATAACTTGCATAAATGTAGCAGGAGCATTAGTTAAGCCAAAAAGCATAACCAACCATTCATAAAGTCCATGCTTTGTCTTGAAAGCAGTCTTCCAAGTATCCTATTATGTGACTCTGATCTGATGATAGCCATTTCTTAAATATAACTTAGAAAAGTAAACTGCTTCTTTCAATTGATCTAGCAAATCATCTATTTGGGGAAGAGAATAACGATTCTTGATCGTTATTTTATTTAGTGCTCTAAAATCAATAAACATTATCCATGAACCATATTTCTTTCTCACCGGTATGATTGGCAATCCACATGGTGATGTGCTTGGTCATATAAACCCCTTATCAAGCAACTCCTGTACCTGCTTCTTTATCGTTGCATTCTTTAAAGCTGATAACCTGTACATTCCAATGTTAGGTAGTGGAGCATCTTGCTATAAATGAATATCATTTACTATTTCTCGCTTGGGTGGAAAACCTTTAGGTTCTTGAAAATGCATATCATACTCGGAAACAAGTTTAACTAAATCATCTTTCTGTTTAGGATCACAACCTTCAAATGCGTTGGATTTTTTAGGATCCTTTGCCTTTACAACCATTAGTAAAAATTGCTTACTTGAATTCACAATTCTTTTCATCTACCCTGAGTTTATGAGAGAGTAGTTATCTTAGAGTTTATGAGCCCTTACAGTGTATTCTATTCCATATTTAGTGAGTTGATACTTATTCTCAGCTCTATAGAAAATATTTTTTCTATCATACAAGTATGGACTTCCTAAACAAATGGATATGACTTCTTATGAGGTGTTGTTTCTAATCCAAACTTCTATACGATTGTTTCATAAATCAAATTTACTTGTGATCCACTATCAAATAAAGTATCAATCTTATTATGCTTGGAAGTTAGTCTAATATGAAATATTTCATTTCTTTTCCTCTCATTATTTTCATTATCAACAAATTGTGAAGAATTACTTGTGGATGCTTCAGAATATTTACCTTTAATACCTGTGGCTATAACTATTGTTTCATCACCTAAATTCGACCCCAAGTTCTTCTGAATAACATCAACATTCTTTCTTCCCTCACCCTCGAATTTCTTAGGCTTCAGTTCTCGATGCAAAGACCCGTAATGTGCCTCATCGTGTCCTTCTTTCTTACAATGAGTGCATGAAGGTTTATCCTTCTTTACAGTGTTTGCTTTCCTCTCCTTCCATTTCAGTTTCTTCTTTTCCTTGTTCTTGTTTACAGAATATTTAGATGATTTCACAACCTCTGGGTTTACATTCTTACCTCTAGCCTCTAGATGTGTTGCTTGAACAGATACATCATCTAAGCTAGTATGATTAAACATAAGTATAATATGTATTAAATAACTATGAGGACCACCTATATACTTCAATAAAGTCTCAGGTGAGTCCAATGAAATATCTAGAGTTAAAGCTCTTTTCCTGAATTCTTGAGTATAACTCTGTACACTCTGTCCCTTCAATTTCCAAAGAGTTTGCCAAATCATCATTGCCTACTACATGTAAGCCAAAGGATATAATTTCTTTTTGATAGCAGAAACAAATTCATTCTAGGTAGAAATGATTTTACCATGTTTTTGAAGATCAGCTTGTGTCTTGCCTTCTCACCATACCAGTGCAGTTCCTCCTAGTTGAAGGCTAACCAGCTAGATCTTCTTCCTTTCCGATTCAAAATTATACACCCTAAAATATACATCAATTTGCCTTATCCAATTATCTATCTTCTCTGCATTAAGTTCTCCATCATAAATTGGAAAATCAAACTTTACATCTAATTTGATTAGAGAAGTTTTCTTCTTCTTCTTAGAAGAGCTAGTTTTATGCGAAGAGGATGACTCTCAGGATGATGATGATGATGGAGGAGATGGTGGAGGAGGCATTCCTCCTTTGCCTTTGTCTTCTGGAGGAGAAAATAGAAAAGGTTCCTCTGCTCCTTTGTTTGGTTTAGGTGTTGAAGTGCTTTCACCTCGACCCTTCTTGAACTCCAGATACATCTCTTCCACCATGGCTCTTATGGTCATAAAACTGTCTATAAATTGAGATTTTGATCCTAATGGAGCTTCTTCTGCCATTCTTCTCTGAGAAAAGACTCTTCCAATCTCTGGATTGGCCTCAACAAGTTCTCCTTCTCCTAGTATGAGCTTTAATCTAGTTAGCATTCAAATTCCTACACAAACTTGTCTAACCTTAACAAAAACCTTAAGATCTGATACCACTTGATCTGAAATGTGATCTTAAAAAAAGGCTAAGGTATTACATACTTATGTGTAGGAAATGTATAAATTACTTAGTGAAATGGATTGATAAGATTGTGAATAATATAGATAATCAACAGTTGAAAGACAAAATAAGGCACATATCAACACAACCAAATGATAAAGGAGTTCACTAGATTTCCTGGCTACGTCTCTTGGTCCAAGCTTTCAGTGCAACCTCTATATTATGTCTTCAAAATAGAGATTAGAAGTGTGAACTCAAACACTGAGTCTCAACACAACAGTTAGTGGCAATACATAGAGTTTACACTTCAAAACAAAGTGTCACGACCTCCAGACCCCCTGGGTGACTTCACAACCTCTCTGGCTCTACTCTACTCAGATTTCCACCTCTGTACTTTGGCTCTCTGGATCTCTATCCATTTGGCACAGTTTCTCTGTTTAATTTTGAACTGCTGAACTTCCCCCTGTTCTATGTTATTTCGTGTTTTTAAAACATGTTTTGGTTACATGAAGACCACTTATAACAGGGAACAATTGTTCATAATAGAAATAGTTTAAATGGAAGGACTAGCTGGTGTAGTGAACCCGACCGTCTAACCTTTCTTTGCGACAGAAATCTTGAAATAGCTCTTTTCGTTCAAAAATAACAATACACAGAAATACATTAAAAACACTAAAAAACCCGACCGCAAAGCTTTGAGCCAGAACTCAAATTTCATAAAGCCTACCCTATTATCCTTTTGGGTCCACGTTGTCGCAATGGTTAATGCTCCTTTGTATTGTTTTACTGATCTTTGATCGCTCCGATCAGCCTCATTGGTGATCGACGCATCTGTTGTATTGTGGCTGATCAATGGTCCTTCCCCTTTGTGATGCGATCAATATTGCAATCGCGTATCAGCCTTTCAAAATGCTTCAGGCCTTAGTCCTTCTTCTTTGGATCATTGTGATGTGATAAAGCAGAAATTGCATATCGCGTGGTCTTTGGACCTGTAGTTAAGTCCTCCTGTTGGATTATTATGATGCGATATCCACCGTTGGATCTGTGCACCCGATCCGGTGGCTTACGTCTAACCGCTGGATCATTGATTGTAATTCCCATAAGGCTACCTTCGATACACTCCGCTGGCCTTTCCCGATGCGATCCACTAGCTTCCTCTGATGCAATCTCGCCGATTCAATCCCGACCGTTGATCTTGACAGATCCAACGGCTTTGATTCAACGATACATCATTTCCACTCCACTTGGGTTTCCACCATTCTGTAATGTTTTTCTCTACGTTCTCTATTTCTAATATTTGAAGACTTAGAGGTTTAATATCCATTTTGGATCACTCAATCTAGAAATTATATCAATAAAAAGGAAAGAAAAAGTATTGGTGTATCTAGAAAAGGGAAAACCAAAGTATTAATGGGAAAGAAGGTGTATAAAATGAGTTGTTATAAATTGAAGTATCTATTAGTATATAATATGAAAATTTTACTATGATATAAAAATTGTTACTGTAGTAGATTTCTCTATTTGATGAAAATGGGAGATATACTTATAATCAGGATTTGTCTTCCAACTACCTTGTTATACAAAAAAATCTATGGGATTTGAAAAAATATGATTGTTATATAAGGCTCATATGCATCACACCCATGGAATTCATCTGAGAAAGATGATCTATGATAGGTTAAATCCAAGACCTAGGCAAAGAAATGATGCTAAGGATAGATTGGTTAGGATAAATAAAGATGTGGGGAAGAAACACAAGAGTGATCAACAATAAAGAGTACATAGAAAAGGATGTGCAGTAGAAATTGCCTTGAACAAAAAAATTAGATGTATATATATTTTTATATAACATCACATTTATACCCAGAATTTTATGGTTACCAGTAACATTTAAAAACATCATAGATGGAGGATTACCAACAAGTTTCTTACATAATATTGAGTACTGAAGCTAGTGGTGACATAAGTCTGGTAAGAAAGAACACTGTACAAGATGCAGAACCTGTGCGGAATAGAACTTATGTAGAACAAGTACCTATTAAATATGATATGAACAATGTACAAATCAACTTTGTCATTATTTACTTGGTAAGGAACCATAAAATATTGAGTATAGAAAGGAAAATATAGTATCACAAGAGTAGGAATAAAATAAATATTGATAAAATTAGTTGTTACAAGATACATGAAGTAATTAATATTCAAGCATATCCAGGAGAAATGTAGTTCCCTTATAGTAAATTTAGTAAGTTTAATATCTTATGGACAAAATTAAGCACACACCAACCAAGGAATGTTGAAAAGAGGATAAATAACTCAGTACGTATTTATAATTGTATGAAAGGAAGATGCATAAATCATGATGTATACTACTATTCTATTCTAGGAAGAGATACATTGGAAGGGAAACTCGATATACAATCAAATTATAAAAGGCTTGGGTAAATCTTATAGAATAAAAGGCTAGAGTAATGTGGTATAAGAACCATAAACAAATTGTTCCATATGAACAAATTTATATGTATGAAGTGGAGTCCCAGAGGAATCTTGTGTATAATAGAAGAAATATTATATATATATATAGATATGGGTTCGTATGTAGAATAATATAAGTATGCAAGAACTTAAACTATGAAGGTACCTTCTAATGAGCCAAAATGATCCCTGTGGTTGGGAAGATGAGGATATTATGATCGCGGATGATTGAGGAGGAGTTGTAGGGATTCCACTAGGTGGATTGATAATGGTCTGAAGTGGACGAGTGGATGGTTGACTTCACAGTGAAGAGGTTGAGATGGATGATGTTGATGAAAGAGTCTCGCTATCGGACCCTTTAGGTGATTTTCTTGCTCTTTTCCTTTTGGGAAGAGGTAATTCGGTTGGTCAAACACCAAAATTTTCACTCTTTAATCTGGTGAGGGGATGAGCATGGTTATACTACGAAGTCACGTTGCCCTGAGATTTATCAGATCTTTGAGGGGAAATGGAAAATCGCTGAAGTTTGTGAATCAGAGATTCGACTTCAGGAGGTTCAATAATAGATTGTTCTAAAATGTCAGGATTTGTAGCAGCGGTTAATGATCTGGTGACTTCTAACTCTAGATTTAAGTGTAATGGAGAAGTCGGGGGAGATGGTGAGGGCAACTTAATCTCAGAATGGTATTTTGATTTGGATTTACTTGCCATTCATAGTTTAGGCCCTCCTAGTGCCAAATATGTTGAAGGCCCAGAAAATCGGGTCTACAACAAGGGGGATACCCGCCCGGTCTGGACCTTAGTTGGAAACTCCTTATCCGTTTGGTATAGCGGGTCCGACTGGGGATATGGGACCAATTTCCCAATTCAGTGTGTGTGTGTGAGAAACATGGGTATTTCTGTTCTGAATGGAATACTTCTATCCTAATTCTAGTCTAATGCTATGCTATTGTATTCTAAGAAACAAAAAAACATCAAAATTTATGCTAACCCTGGGTGTGATCTTTCTTCTATGCGATCTATAAAGATTTCAAACAATAACTGGTAATAAAGATCATTAAGCTATTATAAGAAAAGAATTCAATAAAGATGAACTACTTCGTATAAGAAGTTAGATGAAACAGTTGTGAAAAACTTATCGCATAAATGAGCTATTCATACACTAAGCATAAATAAATAGTTATCACCGTACAAAAGTTCCAAATGATAACTCAGGCATCCATGTTGTAATATATAAACAACTAAAAACTGAATATCACTTTAACGCGTAAGCAGAAATGGTTAAGAGATAAAAGTACCATTTATAACTAGTCCTACTTATGAGCTTCAAGCGAAAATTAATTTATCTCTCCTTGATTTAACATCCACTAAGAGTATAGAAGTGCAACATCAGTAGCAGATATCAAATGAAAATATCAAATAAACCCTCGTCCATTCATTCATCAAAACCTACTATGAGGGTGCAAAAGTGCATGTTCTGAGGACAAGTTTTTGATAAATTTCTGGACCCTTCTTTAAATGCATGAGAAGGGTTTAAATACCACTAACTAAATAACTTATTTACATAAATTCAGGATTCGGTTTAAATGACCGTCCTTTTTCTAAGTAAAACTATTTCTAAAATTAAATCTAATATCTAACTATTTCTAAATTTGCTCCTTAACGTCACAAGCATTTAGTATCTGCCTGAGTAGATTTGGCTGACTGTCTTCCGTCTTTGGTTGAGTTAAGCAAACAGAATCGGCAAGAGCTGGAAATATCTTCTCATCAAAATCGATGATATACCTGAGAGTCATCCAATGACTATGTGGCTTTACCATGTATTCTTGGTAATAATCCCATTTCAACTTGGTTAACCCTTGGATTGCTTCTGCTTTTTCTTTAGCTTTATGTTTCCAGTTTGTTTCTATCGTTGTTTTCTTGCAATTTTCGGGGCTTGCAGGTGACTGAGTAATTAGAAGCCTTCCTTTTCAGGCAAGTTTTCTTAGTGATGCCCAATTAGCGGTAAGCACTAATTGCGCATCGGAAACTACCTCTGTTTCTTGATCTGGGCTTCCCTGATGCGTTTTTCGCCTCTTGCGTCTTTTTCTCTTATCGCGTATAAAGCTCAAAATTTGTAAAAATAGTAATTCTGTGAGATCTTGACCCTGAGCATTAAACTGTCTATTTCTGGTATCAGCATCGTTAAGTACCCATTCAACCATGGCTGTATATGAGAAATCTGTGATGGATGCCTTAGAAGAGTTCTGCGGCTCTTTCTCTCCCTTAAGTGGATTAGGTGTGCCTTCCGAAATGGACATTGGAGTATTGCCTTTCCTCCTCATAGTTTCTTGCATACTGCCTTGTATAATGCTTTGTCCTTTGTTCCCGCAATTTACAATTGAGGTGGGAGTAATGATAAAAATAATGACAAGAAAACTTTAAATGCCGAAGATATGCAAAACACGCCACCTTATGTGAACTAGTTCTTTAAAAAAACAACACCATACTTCATTAACAATTGGCAACAACTCATTAATTCGCATTAAAGTGCATGACCAGTTCTTGGCCTAAAAAAGTTTTCTTGAATAATGAGCCAGAACCAACTGCGATGGAGAGGTCTTGCGATTTTTCTTTGCGATATCGCAGATTGATGTATCGCATTATCGCAATTTCATCGTGCTATTCTATCGCAAGATTGCTTGGTCGCAATATCATAGTATCGCAAAATCGCAAAATCGCAGATCGCTTAATCGCAAAATCGTAGATCACTTAATCATAAAATTGCAAAATCGCAGATCGCTTAATCGTTATAATCATTATGTGTAATTTATGTGATTTTTGCGATGTACGATATGCGATATCGCATATCGGTGATTTGAAGGTTTTTTAATGTGGGTGCTTCTTAATGCATGTGATGCGATGGAGTTTCGCGTCGCAATCTCGTGTTTGTTATCATTTTGGCTCATTAGAATATAAACAAATTATCTATGAAGGTTTTTGACCGTAGGAATGAGGAGAATATAGTGAATCCATAAAATACAAGACACTATAAGATATATAATTTCTAATAGAAAATGGATCAAAATTGGAATTAACCACCCAAGAAAACTAGAAAAATACGAAGACATTCAGGAATAGTGCAAAAAAGACGCAGAAACCATCAACCTTGCACAAAAATGGATAAGAGTAAAATGGATCAAAGCTAGAAACAAGAGTGAAAACATGTAATCCCTCAAGAAGAATTTTAATAAACCTTAACAAGGGAAAATAAAATCCTTTATTGGAATCAATATTAGGAATCAAATGATCCCAAAAATTGTATGGGATTAGAGATCAATATTGTGGTTCATTAGAACCTTCACAAATTAATATTTTTATTGAACAAAAAATGATCATAAAAGTGGTTTATTCGAAAGATATCACTAGATAATCTGGGAATGCTGATAAAAATTCCTCGAGTAGCCTAACATAATGGTGGGAAAAAACAATCTCTATTGAATGGTGTAGCCATAACTAGGAAGAAAATCCCTAGACCAAATTTTACTAGTTGATATATATGCACATAGGTATGAAAATGTACTAACATGCTATGTGTTTAGAAAATTTATGTGCATAGAAACACAAAAGGAAAATACTCCATGGTTTTACATAGGAGTATGATGCACACAATCTTCATAACTAATCTGCAATGCAGGCCAAACGGGGAGAATCAAGGGAGTGAGGTAAACAAAAATAGAAAATAAGGTGTAAAATGGAAAAGGAGGGTTGTGAAGCTGGGAGATTACATTTTACTTGAATAGGAAGCTTGAGTATAGCAATATACCCCTTAATTATCTATTTTTGCACTGAGAAATTCTTATATTTTGTCGTCATACTTGTGTAGGATTATAAAAGGGTATGGAAACAAGTAGCAGAACCCTCAGGATGGACTTGACTAAGTCCACTTTAGAATGGAATTGATAAAAATATAACAATAATGAAAGTGGTAGAGATAGTAGGTTCCCCTACACTTAAGTGGTGAGCTCCAGTATTG
The DNA here is from genome assembly GCA_000404065.3 of Pinus taeda. Taxonomy (NCBI): domain Eukaryota; kingdom Viridiplantae; phylum Streptophyta; class Pinopsida; order Pinales; family Pinaceae; genus Pinus; species Pinus taeda. The sequence continues at coordinate 39,537 of APFE030069894.1, read as the reverse complement.
TAGCAATAATGCTACAACTCCTGGGGCTTCCTGTCTCTTAATTTTATCAACCCGGTAGTTTGTACAAACTTGGAAGCGGCAGTGCTATATGCACAAGTACTAGCTCTTGTCGCAGCTGTCACTTGGTCAGCTGGCACAAGTCCGCTAGGGCTCAAGCCAACTTCTATGGCTTACAGAAGAAGCTCTATTAATGATGGATGAAAGCTAGCTCAAAGAAGACTAGTCTACTTGACAAAAATGAACTAAAAGTAAATCAAAGCATGTAAACCTAGGAACCCCTAATTTAACTAGTCTAACCTCTATAATGCAA
>APFE030069894.1:0-29166 GCA_000404065.3 Pinus taeda | reverse complement strand
AAACAAATCAAACATTAAGAAATTATAACTAAATATATACAAATACAAATCAAAACAAATCAAACATGGACTAAAAACATATAAATATAAATCAAAACAAATCAATCATAAAAAAATTATAACTAAAATTATACCAATACAAATCAAAAGAAATCGAATCATTAACTGAAAATATATAAATATAAATCAAAACAAGTAAAAATAAAATAATATATAATATATAACAATAAATACAAAACACATTTAAACTAAAAATGGAAAAGAAACCCAAACAAAACGTAACCCAAAATGGCAAATGGAGGGTTGATGGCATATGAAGATTGCGCATTGTATACCTCATTGATGGCAGTGCTCTTGAGCTCATGGCAAGCTGGTAAAATGATTTTTTCTCTTGGAAAATCTCCAAATATCAGCAAGATTTCCATCGAAAATTTCTCCAAGAAAAACAAGTGCATGGATTGCACTAATATGGCGGTCGCAACTGCGCTCTAGGAGTTGGGCAGTAGATTTGGGCAGTAGATTTTTATGTGTCATAAATTCTCTATAGTAACTCCAACCGCAACATTACTCACCATTTTCCGCCTTTCATCCACTGTCATCGGATGCTCAACAACTACAGTTTGAGTTTATGATCGTGTCGGAAGTGCATAACTAGAAGCTGGGGTTGTAGCTACCGCTGGAGGTCTTTGTACAAAAAGTGGCATTCTCATATTGCTTATTTGTCCAACATTCGTAACATAATGAAAGACAACACATTTTACATATGGAGCTCCATATGGGTACATAAGCGTTGTAAAACAACTCCCGCAACTCACATGTGCAACCTGATTTGCTTCCATTGCGAGATTAACTGTGTTGCAACAAGAGCACTGAACACTAGTTGCTTCACGAACGTACATTAGAAATGTACGACAACGTCCACAGATTAGCTGAGCCATTTCTGTCCCAGGAGGTGGTACTGGAGTGGCTGTGTTGCATACTGCACAACAAACATTTGGTGCACCTTGCGGATAAACAAGAAGAGTTCTACATCCACTGCACACAAGCTGACCCTGCATACCATTGGGGGGCGGAAGCGGCATTGATTGATGGTTCCCCAGCCAGGCCTGACAGCACCTAGATTATTGTTTTTTATTGAGTTAATTCTTGGGGGAGCACTTCCTATTGGGTCATTAGTGGATCCGTTGTTGACAGTAGTAGTGTCAGATCTGGTTGAGTACATAGTGGAGGTATTTCATGGTTGCTAGATCCGACTCCTTTAATTTACCATGTTGGCCAACGACCGATTCGATCTCTTCTTGCAATTTCTTCATTGCATGGGGATGCCTGAGCAGCTCACTCATTGCCCACTCTGTCGCATTTGCCGATGTCTCCATGGCGGCGGAGAACAACTCAAATAAAAGGGCCTTGATCGTTGCCCTTGTGATTTGTGTATCTGTGGTACTGCGCTCAACTACATCAAGGAGTACATCGACTATGTCTTTATTATGAGGCTCTGTCTCTTCCTGGCCACCATTCGAAGCCATGGCCAAGCGTTGATGAATATGGTCGTTTATCATTTTCTCAGCAAATACATCGAATCTTTTGTTGGACTTCTTGAGGGACCGTCTTATACCTTGCAAGTCAAGCCAATCTAAATAAGGAATGAAGTCTTCGATGTTGAAACTTCTGACCGTAGTCGACACCATTAGCACCAGTTCCGTGAATCCTTTGCCATCGGTACCCAAGTCATCGTTAGAAAATTTCTTTCTCGCCAGTATTCGCCACACTATATTCGACAGGGTAGCATATATGGCCTTGCTCACATTCACTGGAATTCTGCCGCTCTCACTCTTCTCCCAGATGGAACTAATCATCTCAGACACTTCTTCCTCTCGCACACCCTTGAAGGACTCGATTCTTTTAGCAGTCAGAAGTTCTAACACACATATTTTTCTCATTTTTCTCCAGTGATATCCATAAGGAGTGAAGGCAATATCTTCATCGAAGAAGAAATATTTTCTTGCCGATGATGGAGATCGACTGGAAAATATCAAATCATGAGTTTTAAGAAATTGTTTGGCCATCTCAGAAGAATAAACCACGACAGTAGGGACAGAGCCGAAGCGCAGATATAAAATGGGGCCATATTTGTCGGCAAGACGCAACACTGTGAACCCGAAGTCTCAATTGGTGGAGATTGCCGATGATTGGCCACGGACAGGGTCCTGGAGGGAATCTTTCATTCCGCTGACTGCGGTACAATATCAAATGAAAGAAGAGCCAGAAAATGAGAGACGCTATTAATCCAATGGCCGCAGTCGCAACACCTCCTCTAGTCGCTATTAATATTGCAGGCAGAGGCAGAGGCAAAGCCTAAAGAAACTTATCAAAACCTATATCGAAAGCGCCTCCTGACAGCATTTTCAGGATAAGGTAGGATCAATCACCACGTTTGTTACGAAGCCCTTCTTCGTCCTCCTCTTCGCCCTCGGCTAAATCATAAATGCAACTCTGGTCAAGATTCAAAGTGCCAACAAGCATGACATCCTTTTGGAGGTTGTTCAAGTTCTGGTCGATTTTGATATTTCAATTAGCAAGGCTTACATCTCTTCAGATGGTATCTAGTTTATGGATGTTTTCCATGTGACAGATAACAATGGAAACATATCGAAATAATGAGCCTTTTCATTTGGTTGGTAGTCATAATACAATAGGGATGCACCAAAAAGGTATTACCAATGCCAACAGAGAAATGATTCGGTGGTATGGAGGGAATCGTATTGTGGAAACCATTCAATATATCAATTTTTTCCATGGACAGTGTCTAACACGGAGTATAAGTCACCCTGACACAACGCCTTTGAAACTTGCCCAAACCAATGAGATTTTGACATAGCTCCACATAACAATCCATCTCATCGTTCATGAAAAAAAACAAAAGAATGAAAGGCAATTTTTTTTTTAATAATAATAATAATAATATATATATGAATATATATATATATTATTATTACATGGGAATTTTTTATTTTTTATTATTTAAAAAAACTAAAATTTAAAAAGATTAAGTTTTATCTTAAAAAAAAATTTAAGATGATTTTTCACTCATTCACAAAATTATTTATTGTCATATTGCAGATTAGTTCTCTAGCAAAAGTATTTTTATTTGAAATAAATCAATAGATTTTCTGATCTTCCAGATCGCACGAAGTGCGGGAAGAGAGCATACTAATCTCTTTATGCAGGTTAGCGTGGATGGATAAAACACAATTAAGATCTCTGACAAAACCTTGCATTATCTATACCCTTTTTGCAATGTCGCAGGGGAATTTAGACTCTCGGAAGACAAATATTTCCGATAATTAGGCTCCTGGCTCACTCGTGATACAGAAACAAGACTAGAAATGCAAATATGAAGCAACTCTTTTTATTCATGATGATTTATTTTTTGAAAACAAGACTAAAAGCTTCTAATGATAATGACTTCTAATGACTTCTAATGACTTCTAAGGAGATCTCATTTTTATTTTTCTAATATATTCTACATTAATTTAAAATATGTTTTATTTTCTAAGTAAAAGAATGCTTCCAATGAAGCCATCTATGGACTAAAAATTCGAACATGCTCACATCAAGATTTTAAAATTTTACATTATGTTTTACAAGTATGTGAGAATCATGTCTTAGAGTTAGCTCAAGGTGATTGTCCTTGCTCTCCAAGAAGTACCTGTTCAACATTGTCAAATCCCTCATCCGTAGATGGATTAGTGAGAAATGGGGGGTTTAAAATAAAAACTTAATTTAAATCAACTAGGTGTGAAAGTAAAAATGCTCCAAACTTTGAACTCCTTTATGAACCTGCTGTCACCAAGTTCCACAAATTAGTCCATAAAAACAAATGCATGAAATAATTACTAAATCCTTCTAGTTGCACTTCCATGGCAACGACGCCAAAATGTTGGGTCTAAAATGCGGATGCAAATTAGAGTTTAATTTAATGTCAACCTAGGAAGGTAAACTTAGAAGTGCCTATCTAAAATATATAGATCTGGAAAGATTTCTAATTTGTCGGATATCTTATGGTTCCCTTACAAGAACACATGGATTTTAAGATTTCTTCCAACAATTAGAATATCTCACAAGAACTTAAAAGTTGAAATGAAATAAAAAAACAAACTAGAGAGATTCCTAATCTGTCGGAGATCTTATGATTCCCTTACAAGAACACATGTATTTTAAGATTTCTTCCAGCAATTAGAATATCTAACAAGAACTTTAAAAGCTAAAATGAAATAAAAACATGAATTAAATTATACCTAAAATAAGCATGCAAGTGAGGCCATGGGGGCCCTCCATAACTCCACAAGCATACCAGTTCAAAGGGAACTCAAATGTAGAAGCAAAAAAATCAAAGTATGAGTCTTTATTTCAAAATCTCCATCATGATGTACAAACAAAATGTTGGGTCTAAAATGCGGGTGCAAATTAGAGTTTAATTTAATGTCAACCCGGGAAGGTAAACTTAGAAGTGCCTATCTAAAATATATAGATCTAGAAAGATTTCTAATTTGTTGGAGATCTTATGGTTCCCTTACAAGAACACATGGATTTTAAGATTTCTTCCAACAATTAGAATATCTCACAAGAACTTAAAAGTTGAAATGAAATAAAACAACAAACTAGAGAGATTCCTAATTTGCCGGAGATCTTATGGTTCCCTTACAAGAACACATGTATTTTAAGATTTCTTACAACAATTAGAATATCTAACAAAAACTTTAAAAGATGAAATGAAATAAAAACATGAATTAAATTATACCTAAAATAAGCATGCAAGTGAGGCCATGGGGGCCCTCCATAACTCCACAAGCATACCACTTCAAAGGGAACTCAAATGTAGAAGCAACAAAATCAAAGTATGAGTCTTTATTTCAAAATCTCCATCATGATGTACAAACCAACTTTCTAAGATTAGAAATGAAGATTCTAAGATTACAAATGAAGGAGATTGTACTCCTATTTATACAATGGAATGGGATAACAAACTCATAATGATGATCCACTAATCTCTCTTTTAGTTCCATACGTCTCTCAACCATCTAGACACATAACCCCCTTTTGTCCTTGATCTTCTCCATGAGATCATCATCTTCTCCATGAGGTTTATCTTCTAAAATTCGAATTTGATCCTTCAAGGCCACATAAAGTTGTCTTGGAAGCTTCCTTAGAACCTACACATGTCACAAAAACAACACACTTTCCATATATAAAGTAAAATATATTATTTTCTAATATTTAATCAAGAATTTCTCTCAAAAATGCTTAAAAATAAATAATATTTGGAAAATATAAATGAGACCCAATAATGGTGAATAGTAGGGAAAATGAAATGACAAGGTGGTGAATAGTGAGTGATATAATGGAAGCATAGGTGAAAAATGTATGGTAATGAGTGATATTTGTATGACATTTTTTGAGCCCAACAGATGGTTGTCCCACATTCTCCCGCACATCCAACATCAACTTATTAGCTTCCCTTGAGTGTTTCCACCCATCTCTAGAAGTATCAACATGAGTGGACGTCTCCACTCCCAGATCCTCTACATGTGGCTGCTCCACATCAATATGAGGCTCCTCATCCTTAGGAACTGAAATTTCCTCATCAGCATGCAACTTGAGCTCCCTTTCAAGTGATAAGCGCATGGATTTCTACTTGTTGAAATTCATATCCCTACGTACCACAGTCCTCTGAGTGGAAGGCAGGTACATCTGATAGTTATGGGATGTATCCATGTACCCCATAAGTATTCCCAACTTAGTTGTTGGGTTTAGCTTCTTCCTGGCATCTTTGGTCACATGACACTAAACTAATGATCCAAAGGTTCAGAAGTGACTTACATCAGGTCGCTTCCCAGAATAGGCCTCCATAGGTGTCTTCATCCCCAGTATACGGTGTGGGCTTCTCTTCTAGAAGTATATTGCTGTATTGCATGGCTCAACCCACAAATGTAGTGGTAGGATTTGGTAATGCAACATCGCTTAAGCTGCTCCCACAATTGATTTGTTCTTCCTTTCGGCCACCCCATTCTGCTGTGGGTTATGGGATGCTGTTAATTCCTGTTTAGTTCCTTCTACAGAGAAAAATCCTTTAAACTATTGGGATATATACTCTCCACCATTGTCATTACACAATGCTTTTATTTTCTTTCCAGATTCTTTCTCTACCAAGGCTTTTAACTCACAAAACCTCAAGAAGGTCTGATCCTTCTTTTTCATAAAGTAGATCCAACATCTATGAGAAAAATCATCAATAAAAATAACATAGTACCTTTGTTTAGTAGTGGAGGCTGTAGAGAAAGGTCCACAACATTTGAGTGAACTCGCTCTAGGATTGCTCCAGCTCTACTGTCTCGATCTAGAAAGGAAGATTTTGCATACTTACCCAAGGTACAACCTTTGCATGTAGTCGTCTGCTCAAGTTTTCCCTTGGGTAATTCGGTAGAAATCTGCTACATGATCTTTAGGGCTCCATGGTGTAAGTGGCCGAGTCTTCTATGCCATAGCTCGCCAACATCTTGGCTCTGCACCATCTCAGCTTTGGAATTCAAAGTAGTATAGTCGTATACCTCGAGCTTGTAGAGATTCTTGACTCAAATCCCTATTCACTTTGTCTGTCCAGTACCAATATACCTCAGGAATACCCTTCCTTTACTAAATACTACATCATAGCCTTTATCTTCTAGCAAGCGATAGACACAAGATTCTTCTTCAGACCTAGTACATACTGTACATTAGTCAGGGTGAGGGGAGCGCCATGCTCCCTCTAAAACACAACCATACCTTCACCTGAAACATGGTACTTTCCATCATCGCCCATCTCGATCAGCATCTGGAGAGCCTTCTCCTCCAAGGTACTGAAAATATTCTTGTCACTTGACATGTGGAATGAAGCTCCACTGTCCAGGTACAAACACATCCCACCATGGATGAAACCATGCATACGATAAGAAAGAAATATAGCTTAAACTATGAGGCCAGTGCCTCACCATCAGATCCCTTTGAGGAACCCTTCTTGGATTTCTTCTGTGGACAATTTGTAGCATAATGGCCCACTTCATGATAATGAAAGCATCGCACTTTCGATTTGTCAATCTTCTTCCCACCATGGGAAGAATCAAATTTGGAATGGGACACCTTCCCTTTCCCTTTCCTTGCATTACTTGCTAAGGCTATATTTTCCTCATCATATTTCTTCGATGAGGATCCATCTCTGGTGCTTGTTCTGATTTCTTCCTACATTAGATCCGACGAAAGTCATTCCCAATCTAGCAGTTTTTCTCTTCCATTAACCGAGTCTTGGTAGCTATGCCAACTCTTAGGAAGATCGAGTAGTGCAAGACTCACCATGTCATCATCAACAAATGATCCCTACATTTCCAAGCTCAACCCTGTAGGTGGTGAGCTTGTTCAGATATGTAGAGATCTTGTTGCCATTTTCACACTTGATCTTACGAAGCTTGTCTTTCAGCACCAGCTTCCTCTGATCATTGTTGTTTTGATATAAATATTTTAATGTTTTCCACATTGAAAACGGTGTCTCCTTCCCATGGAGGCTCAAGATAATGTGGTCTCGAACTCCCTCTAGGAGGATTCTCCTTGCTCTAGCCACAAATTTCTTCCATTCCGCCAGTTGAGTAGCATTAGTAGGCTTGGGGACTTCTTGATCAATGAAGTCCTTTAGACTTTTATCCTCTAATACTGCCACCATGTGATCCTTCTAGGCTATATAATTCGAGCTGCCATCAAGGGCATACTCGAGTATTAAACCACTGAACGCCATAGGTGAAATTGAGATGTGATAAGAACTCGATTTCTATCTTTAGGAACCAAACTTTGAACTTCTCCTTCCTGTATACTATTCTTCGCCTTGATCACCTTTGCTCTCATACCATATAGAAATTCCCACTGTAGATCAACAGATTATGTAATATACTGAAACACAATACAAGATCTACTTCTACAACACTTTATGGAAGCTTAATCGAATTGAGCAAGATCAAGAGAACACATATAACTAAGAATGAGAAACCAATCACACATAACACAGAAGAAATAACCTGGGGAAAGCCTCAGCCTAAAACCCCAATCTTTGTATTATCATACAAGTGGAAATCTTGTTCAAGTTACAAAAAGAATTAGCTCTCAAGCTATCGTGCTCTCTCTACAATAAAAAAACAATATAGCTCATAGACTGAATAGACACTATATATGTCCTCCTCGGGCCCTCCAAACCTCCTATTTCCTTGCGCAGTTTTTCTTGGGGTCCAGTGAAGCCACATGTATGAATTGGCCTCATCACACTCACTAAACCTGAAGAAGTAACTGCACAATCCTCAAGGAAAGAATTCCTTATGCATGCAAGGAATATTCACAATGGAATATTCTAGCAACTGATAGTACACTACCCCTCCATCTGATCTCAACTAGGTCTCTGTCTAAACTGACATGCATGAGTTATTTAAGAGAGAATACTTAGTTATTTGAAGTGCAGTAGTTACATGAATGCAAGCATTAACTAACTGAACTTACATTAATTCAACAAATTGTTTGAATTAATCTAAATAGACTTGACTCAGTTAACTAAGTCAACTAATTATGACTCAGTATTACAACTCATCCCTATCTCTTTAACTAATGGATAAATTCTTCAATTAATGGAGAAACTATTGCATGTCCCAACATAGACTTCAAGTTTGATTTTCCTTAACTAATTTTTTTTGTTGTGTAAATCGAGCTATTCTATTTATAATACAAAAAAGTTACAGAGTTACATTTTCTGCCAAAATTGGCTACATGGACAGGATGACCATTCGAATCTGAAACTGAGCCTGAGAAGGAGGACTGTGAGACCGTCCTCGTGTCCTCAACTAGAACCATAACTAAAGACTCCAAAAACTGAACCTGCCACTCCCAGCAACACGAGGGAGGGGTTGCAGACCCATACAAAAACTGAGAAAGCAGAATCAACATTACAGACCCATACAAAAACTGATATGGCAGAATCGACATTACAAACTCGGATACATAGACCATGACTGACACAGACTTTGCAGAAATGAATATAGACTTAGACTGACTATCAAGAACGACAGGTGCCGCTTTGCCGAATTGTGAGAATGAACATAACAGAGCCATAACACCATAGAAGCCCAGACCGCGTGCCTAGGTACGAGGATTTGGAGGCTCCTCCACCATCGGGGGGATGAAAGTGTCGTGTGGCTCCTCCACCACCGGGCAGCCGAAGGAGTCTGAGGCACTCGTGTCGGTGTAGGGCACAGTGTTCCTCTCAGGCTCGCTTGGTTTGGCTTGATTTCTCGCCACCTCACCCGCGGCTTCCTGAGACTGAAGTTGCTGAGCAGGAATAGGTGATGGTGGCCTTGGATCAGCTGAGGCTCCAGGTCAGTCTTGGTGCTCGCATTTCTCAATGCGCACTGTGACGAAATAAACAGCATTGTCTAGGATGTAGGGGAACATGAAGCGGGCTGATGGGTTCCCTCCAAAGGGACAAACCGCCGACCTGCCCCGTCCTCTGCCCCTCCCTCTCCCTGTGTGGGCATGTGGAGAGAGAATTTCCTCTGAGGACGCAGAGGAGTGTGGAGACGAGGCTCTTGCTCGGCCTCTGCTTCGTGAGCCACCACGTCGACAGGCTCCACGAAGCCGTTCTCGAGGCATGTTACAATGCTAATACTGACAGAGGCAAGGCTGAAGACAGCACCACGCCAGGACAGAGACCAGGTTTGAAACAGAACCACCCCTGGAGAGAGCGCACCAGGTAAATGCCCCGACCCGTACCCAGAAAAAGCAGGAAGGCCTAGAAATGCCCCTCGAACCAAGGCCTCAAGAGCTGAGGGCCGAGGTTGCTGGACAATTCTTCTTTCACACTGAGTAGACATCCAAGAATTGGAGACCCCCCTCCCAAACCAAACCAGACAACTAGACAACCAAACAACCAGGGTAACGCTTACCAGCTTTCGCAGACCAGAGTGCTCTCCGCTCAGCCAGAAAACCAGATAACGAGATAACACCCCTCTCGACCAGCTAGCTCTCCACTCAACCAGATGACCAGATAACACCCCACTCGACTAGAGAACACCCCTATCAACCAGATGAACAGCGCTACGCGCTTCTGAACCAGAGAACACCCCGCTCAACCAGAGAATGCCCCGCTCAGCCAGATAGCCAGAGCATTTCTCACCTGAACCTCTCGAATTCCTCCCGCGCGGCGTCGAAATGCTGCCTCTTGGCAGTCTAATACCCCTGCCCCTGTGCCGGAGCCTACCTGCATTTACTATGGCCGGACTCCTTCGCGAGTCTTTTGCCCATCTGTCAAGAGCTGGCGGCCATTTGTCCTTGAATGACGCCACCGGCTCATCAATGCTATGATCAATCACCCGCAGCCGGGGGATTTTCCTTAACTAATTAACTCAAGATGAATTAATTAATTAATTTACAAACTGTTGCTAAGATCAAATTCAAATTTTACTTCACTATTTTAGTTTAGGGACTGACTAAAATAGGAAGGTATCCAGAAATGCTATTTATAGAATGTTATTTTTAACACTTCCATTTTTCCATCCATTGTTGCTAAGATCAACGCTGGCTGAACTACTATTTATAGTAGTGCTATTTTTAGCAATTCTATTTTTAGTATTTCTTATTGCTATTTTCAACAAATAGAAGGTTGCACATAGTTCTATAATTCTTATCACCTTTATGTAAGTAATATAGAACGGAAAAGGGGAAACGCCACATTTTTAATTTAACATTGAATGATGTCCATGCGACTTGGCATAGTCATGGATAATGGGACAAAAGGACCTATTGTATTATCGTGATGTTGTATCGATGTTGCTAACCTTGTTGGATGCATAGGATAACTTTGTTGGTTGTGGATTGAAAATATTTTATGGGATGCTTGAAGGAAAAATGAAAGAACTTGTTTAACATGTATGGAAACATGCTACAAAATAAGCATGGAATGAAGACAAGAGTACATTTTACTCTATAAATGTGTCATTGCTCAAAACAAAGTGAACTGAAAACAATTTTTGAGTATTAAAGAGATTGTTATAGAAATGAAAGAAGAAATACATAAGGTATTTCCTTTTCATCCTAAGAAAATATGGAATTGGGGGACAATGTTTATTAAAAAGGGGGGAGGGGGGGAGATGTAACACCCCTATGGTTTTTCTTTCTAAAAATTTACTATTTTTAGACATTCAACTATTATTGGATTTAATGGTGATGAAAGCCATGATGATACATATGCAATGATGTGATTAAGCTATTGATATTTGAATTAATAAATGAATTGCTTGGAAATATTAAGGAAAGAGCACTAGAGTTTAGAAGACTTCTTGCCAACTTAGAAAAAGTTGTGGTGGTCAAGTCCACATGATAGACCTTTCCTAAAAGTCTCCTAAAAATCCCTATGAGAAAAAAAAAGAATTAAATTAACATAATGGGAGATAAATATTACTTTAATCACTTAGTGGAGAGAAATACTAAGTGGGGTGGAATAACACACTGCAAGAGAGAAAAACAGGCTTTAAAGAAAAATCAAAGTATATTTAAGAAAAACCTAAACAAAAAAGGCCTAGGAAAAAAGGATGACATACCTTAAAGCATGACCCTACTAAGAAATCTACTGAGAAGACAATATAAAAGAACCACCTAGGAATCAAAAGGGGGGATTTCATGAAGGCAAGAAAATTTTAGCTAGGAGGGGAACTAGTGGAGTTAGTTCATGGTTGGGTGGATCATGACCTATTTTTTAGTATTTCCGAGGCAACAATTATGGTTAGATGAAATTATGTTCCTATTTTATTGTTAAATTCATAATTATTTATTGTTATGGAATTATAGAATAAGAATGATTATTTTAGTTATTTTTGTTTGCATGCATAATCTACTATGATTATCTCTATTGTTATCTTGCATTATCAATTTATTGCATTCATGCATAAAACAATTCTGTTTTTACACTATGGTGTTATCTTACATTATCAATTATGGCATGCATAATCTACTGTGATTATCTTTGTTGTTATCTTACATTATCAATTTATGGCATGCATGAATAAAATAATTATGTTGTTACAATAAGATCCTGCATATACAACTATTTGTATTTCTATATGCTATAGTTACCAGGTAACTGATAGAAATAATATTCTAGTGGAAGAAATCATATTTGGAAGTCTAATTTGGATCTATTTACACAAGTTATCACAATTACTGTAATATGTTAGATATCTTTAAAATGACATAAAGGTTGATTATGTAAGTACTAAAATATAGAATAAATTTCTGAGTGTATAAATAAAAACAACATAATAAATTGGAAAAAGTTAAGCTTCTTATAGTTGAAAGAAATCAACAAGTATTATGAAAGCTCTAAGTACGAATTCTAAATATCTATACTAGGTCACTAATAGAGCAGAGACATGGTTCGTATAATGAATATATGATTAACATTCTTATTTAACATATCTACATAATGAAATGAAAATTTACCATTTAAAGGGATAATGAAACAATCTTATAAATATATTGACTGTAATATTAGAAGGGGGTAACAGATAGAAGTTGGGTATTCAAACATAGTGCAATTGATTCTGCGTTCACGCTAATAAAAAAAAAAACTCAACCTACTCTTCTAATTTGGGAAGTGTAAATTATTAAGGAACAATAAAAACAAATGTGGAGGTGAGAGGTCATTGTTAGTGGAATAGAGGCTAACTAAAATTTGTGGGAAATCCTACATAAAGGGTAGGCAAGGAACTATATAAAGGAACACCCTTAGTATAATAGTAAACAACCGATAGCTAATCAAATGTTATGATCAGATGTGAAGTGAAACCTTAGATTAAGTATGATCACAACCAAAGTGAAATAAATGGATTCATAAAAGAAAAGGCAGTGCACAATAAATACCATATCTATTTATAAATTAGTTTACAATTAATAGAGAATTGTTAGACAAAATTAACAATCAAATTTAATATGTTGATGTATAACTAGTATGAGTAATAGAGGAATACTTCATATGAAAGTAAGAGAAATCTCCCATAAACAATAGGCTAGTAGAACTCCCCAAAAATTATAAATAGTTACAAAAACACAAAAATTCATAGTAGAACAACAATGTATGGAGCTTAGATAATACTTGTATCCAATGCATACATATTTTAATTAAAAAAAATCAAAGAGTCATAGTATAATAAATTGAATCATCCAAACCCAAAGTACTTTGAATTAGTCTATAATCCAAGGTTTAGTAATTACATAGAAATGGTTTCCATTATGAATCTTTTGATAAAATTATTTTGTGATTCCTAGTATTCACACGGTGGATTACTCAAAAAAAAATGTGAAACTTAGCCATGCTAAACAATACAAACATACCCGATCATTATATCCATTTGCATGCATGCACCCACAAACAATAGAATAGAAGTGAATATTCCAACCTAGGAAGGAAGGTGAAATTAGTCTCCCCAAGAAATATGAGCGTCCAATTAGTTATGGGGTCTAGAAGAGTAATATATGTACCTAAAATAATAAGTACATGAGAGAAATAGAAGTGTAAAAAAATAAAATAAAATTGGTTATTGAAGAGGAAGAAAAATGGTGTACATTATGAAATGAAGGATTAAGTGGTTACCTCAATTTTTTTTTAAGTTAGGATGATGGGTAAAGCCTGTAAATAATTCCATCTAAGGAGTTAGTTTAAATTAGAAAAAAAATAATAGTAAGGAAAAAAAGAAACCCTAACCAGAAGTAAATGGACAAAGCATGTCCTCTTTTTATGCTTTGGAAGGGTGCTATGAAGAACATTGACGACGAGTGACCCTATAGCAAGCCATTCACTGAAAAAGAAAGAGATTTTATGGGAAACTCTAAAATAGGCCTTTACAAGAAGAAAATCGAATCTAAATTACTTATAGCAAAGGGAACAACCCTGTTCAGACTGGAATTCCTCTAAAAGTAAAAGAAATGGCAAGGCACAAACAACCCAATGTAAAAATGAAGCAACCATTGCTACCCAAGCTCAGTATTCGATGGTATCATAAAAAAAACTTGTTAAGTACTGAAAGTAATCGAGGTAAATCCACTCTTGTACAACTTATTCTAATTCAATACAACCCTTGAAATATATTACGAGTAAGGTTGGTGCAGATAGGAGACTTCTGGAACTAGAGAAACCCTCGTCGATTGCCGCAGTGACAATAAAAATAAATAAATTGTGAGGGAAGAAAATTCACAAACTTTATGTAAAGAAGAATAAATAAGAAAAAAACGACCAAACGTTTGACCTTCGTAAATGGCTTGTCGATGGCTAATGCTTCTTGAAGAGCCGGATACTCTTTGAGGACTACTAGTCACACAGAGGAAGGTCAGGTAAAACCCTAAGAAGAAGAGAGAAAATTATTAAACCATGCTAAGAAAACCAACTGAAACAAGAAAATAACAACCATTATATAAAAAGAACAATATATTACTAACTTACCAAAGACGAAGTCTCCCTTGATAGGAACCCTGGAAAAGAAATTCCGTAAAAAAAAAAAAGAAGTAGAGATAGAATGCAGGTGAAATTCAAATGAATTACTACACGACAGTGCCATAGCTCGCCTAATAAATAAAATTAAACCAAAATAGCAAGAGGGAAAACACAAGAAGCCCTAGTTATTTTTTCAAACCATCGTGATCATTCACACCTCCTAAGACCATCACCACCATCTGTGGATTGGACCCTTAGGGCATGTGGAATTCACATGGGCCAGAGTAGATGGTAGCTAGTTCTTGGTCCGAGTGTATAAGAAAAGGGAACACCTAACGTAGTTATAAAACCCCATATAACCATACTATCGATGTATCTAGACATAATATCATTCAAACTAAATGTTGTAGATATCATACATTGCCAAATTATAATGCACACCATTTTAAGTCTAACCATGGGAAATAAAAAGGTAATGATGGCCATGGTTAATGTGCAAGTGAAAACCCACATGAAAAACTTCATAATAAGATAGGAAAGATATATCTAAATGTTAACTTAGGATAAATACCATGTGTGCTTGATTACAAGTCTTTGATGAAAATTTCAAACGGAAAGAAGAGTTTAGTATAAGTATGTTGTGGTTAGAAAAATACATAGCCTTCATACAACATAATATATAATACAAAGGGACACTAGATACTACCAAGGTTTGGTGATAGTGGATTGACAACTTTAACCAAGTAAATAATGACATCTTACAAAACATTGCAGAGAGATATGTGGTTGTGAAAAGATATCTGAACTGTTCCAATATCACTAGTTAAGGAGAAAAGAAGATAAGAACATTAGGATAACTATATATAAAATAATATCCCATAATAAGAACCTTACATGGGATAATAATATGAAAATGGCATATAACCACCTTATGCAATCAACCTTATGTGATTAAGGATAAATCATTTATTCCACTATAGTTTCTCTTAGTGGAATGAAATGTTGGAGTCAATTTTGAGCAGAAAAGGAAAAATAAATGTGTAGACTCAATGCAAGAGAATTTTATTAATATATTAAAATCATTGACAAAACTACAATGAGATATATTCTATAAAAGCAGGATGTGATGAAAATGTTGTTTCTAGATGACCATTATAGTTAGAAAAAAAATGATGTGAAATGGAGGTGCATGATAGGTTGTTTCTTAGTGGACATAACCCAAATTGAGTGAACCATGTATATATGTGTTTCTCTTGTTGTATGCTTCTTTGTGTTTGTTTTTCCACAATATTTTATTTGTTCAATTTCTTTGTTAATTAATTTCTAATAATATCCCTTCATTATTGTTTTAAAATTTTGGTTAACTAAATTGATTCTAATCCATCCATGTTCCATGATAATCTAATGAACTCCTTGTCTAATTAGAACCAAAGAAAACCTTTTTTCTTGAATTTTGGAACATATCATACATTTGAAAGTAATACTTTTCTAATTCTTAGAAGAGAAAAGTGGAATGATCCTTTTTCTTGAAGTGTATGAGCTGTGTCATTTGCTAAATAACTTGCCTTGAGATTCATATTTTGATATTCCAAAAATGATATTTTTTGAAGCACATATTTTGAGTAGATATTGTAAGAAGTATCTAATCATCTTCAAATTCATTTCTTCACAATTTGTTCATTGCCACAAAATCTACAAATTCATTCTCCTAAGTGGTTGTGAATGCATAATCATCTTCCTCATTTTCTGCATAGTGAGATGATTTTGAAGCATTAGAATTGAAATGTTGTTTGAAGGTTGATGATTCTTTAACAAATTTCTCATTTTACTATCATTTTCCACATGTCTAATGCAAAGACATCTTTTTCATTTAGGTTTGGTCATTTCTTCACCCTTTTAAAACTTTTCTTGAGATCTCTTCAGGTATTGTTGATTTTTATCATTTCTTTCTCTTCCTTAGCTTCTTCCATTACCATGCTCAAAGTGTTGATCTTTTCCTATTCCTCTATAATTGGCATTGGACAAGCCTCTTCCTTTTATACTTTCATTATAGTTATCTCTTCCTCTTGTATTGTATAAGCCTCATCCTCTATTACTTTTATTATGAGTATCTCTTCCTCTGGTATTTTCATGAGATGAGCCTCTCCCGCTTGTGCTTTCTCCTTTCCTTGAGTTGGTAAATAGAAGATTTTCCCCTGAGTTCTTCCTTTTACCAAATGTCTGGTCATGTTAGACCAACAAGTCACCATGGGAATAATAAATTTGATTCTCCAGTTTATTAACAAATTGTAATGTTTCTAGAAGGGTGGAAAACCATTCATCAGAATAGTGGCCATAAAACTTTCTTCCACCATCTTTAAGACCACATTTTAGGAGTCCTTGTGTGACATTTTTCAAATGAGATATGCACTACAAAACATATTCCCTTCAACCACATTTTGGTTGAGAGATTTAGTTTGAAACTCAATCATTTTTTCTTTCGATTGAGTATCAAACATCATTTTAAAAGTTGTATATGCATTCTAAGTATCAGATATATTTTCTATTTTCATATACTACCCATCGGTGACATAAGATCTCAAAAGTTCAAATGACCTTTCATCTCTTGCTTCCCATTTCACTAGTTCTCTAGCATCAATAGGCTCAATTGGTGTTTCGTATTCATTACAAATATCTTTCAACAAATCATTAAAGGCTAACCCCTTTTGCATATGGTGACACCAAGTCTTGTAGTTTTTGGGTCCTTCCAATTTTTTTGATTCAACAAATAGATTTACTAGTTTTGACATGATGATCGAGAAATTAAAGAATACATTTACAAGAGACATCAACACATTGTAAATGAGTCTTAGAAGGGCTTGGCCTTAACACTTTGATAGCAAAAAAGATGATAGTATAATATTTCACTTCACCCTTATCATTGTTTTTAATTATAAAATACAATTTGAGTTTTTCAAACTTCCAAAAGTTGACACAATAATGTCATGCCCCCTTTGAAGTGAACAATCTTGATCAAAGCTCGGATTACAATACACAATTATGCCCTCAAAAAGCTAGAGAAAACTTTAAATAAAAAGAACATTCACAATTACACAAAAAAAAAATATATGCTCACTTTTACACAAACCCTTATAACTCCTAAATAAAACACTTATGTCATTATATGCTAGAAATATTTGAAAACTCTTTTTAATTAAGTCAAGAGATTTATGAAAAGAATGTTGAGATTTGATTTTTTAATTGTGGAAAGAGACCAAGTATGAAAAGATATTGTAAGATTTTTTTAAGTAAACATTTTAACTTAGTGATTATATAAAATAAAAATAAAATAGATACTTATTAACTAAAATCATTTGGTCAATTAATACATAAAAATAAAAACAAAAAACAAAAACAAAATAAAATATAATTATCAATTATTAATTAAAACAAATCGATTACATAAAATAAAATAAATTATATAATTATAATCATCAACTATTATTAATTATAAATAATAAAAATAGTCCAAATTTATCTCAATTTTGAATCCCTCGTCCAAATTGTGGCGTGCCTATCTACTATAGTTTTATTGCTCTTTGCAATACCCTTACACGAGATCTTGGCCTGTAGGACATAGACACTACGATTTTATATTTTGGTTTGCCAAAGTGAGTGTTGACAGAAAGAACGAGGAGTACATCAAGGAATTCGATCGATTAGAACCTGAAGCGACATGGTGCATACACGAAGGGCTAGATTTATGGTGAATCTCCAATACCAACTGATTTGGATGTAAATGAAATAAACACTTACATTGATCAAAGAAAATTGAAAGGATAAATGCAGTAGAGAAAAAACATTTATATTGAAAATGCAGATTTCAACGAATGTTTCCTCGATCCTTGCCCCACACAGTAGTTAACATGAATTGAAGCAGATTTTGTATACAATGTCATTCAAACAACTAGATTCAATCCACCTTCTTGCTACATCGATTCTGTTCTAAACTGAGTAGGGATTCAATTAGACACTTTACCCCTCATCATTATGTGCTAAATTTGGTTAATACCTTTTGCACCCATCGAGGTTAATTTCTATGAAAAAAACTATTGCAAAATGGATCCAAGAAATACCCTCTAAGTCCTCAAACATCCAAAACTATCACAAAGGAAAACCTTCACAAAATGGCGGAAAACACGATTGGGAGCCAAAGATATGAAGAAATAGTGGAAAACAAGCTTATCAGTGGTCAAAGGAACAATGCACAGGAGCCA
Source organism: Pinus taeda (assembly GCA_000404065.3). Lineage (NCBI taxonomy): Eukaryota > Viridiplantae > Streptophyta > Pinopsida > Pinales > Pinaceae > Pinus > Pinus taeda. The sequence continues at coordinate 10,365 of APFE030069894.1, read as the reverse complement.
TCAGATCTGGCCGATCAACGGTCCAGATTCGATTGGCATGTCGCAATGGGTGGTGGCAAGCGGAGGCAATGAGAGGCTATCACATGACAGTTGCGATCGCGATTACCGCAGGTCAACGAGGACTGTCGATCAAGTTCATAGACCAATGACGCAAATTGAATCACGATATTGCATTGGTGAAACACAAGGGAAAGGCTTACGAAGGACCAAAGACTGTGCAACTTGCAATTGCAATATCGTAATATCGCATGAGAGCAACACCACAAAGTGGGGCTGATACATACGAGACTTGTGATTGCGATATCGCAATATCGCATCAGAGCAACACCATGGAGTGGGGCTGATACATACGTGACTTGCGATATATATATATATCTGAACTTGATGGAGTTATAGATGATAATATATAGCATTTCAAGTCTTCCATAGAGCCATTTGCGATATGTTCAATGTTTTTAATGTATTTTTTCTAATACAAAGGGAAACCTTGAAATGGGAACTTGCGACATGCGATAAACGATTATAGGCAAACCCGATATAAGTATAAAGTGGATTTAAGGATTTTTGAAGTTTGAAAAATGACAGATTGGTGAATTTTCCTATGTTTTACAGTGTTTCTTTGTGTAAAGAGAGAACACTATTTTTTGGGATTTCAAAGGCCTGATGGTCCCTTCCATTGCGGAACAGGTGGCCACCTTCCCTTAGGACATTATGCCATGAGTGCTAACTCTCAGAAGGGAATTCGATCAGATAGAGGTCGGAAGCTAGAGAGCCCGAGAAGGGGAAACGAATAGACAGTGCCGATTGGCTTTAAAGCCACAAAATGATAGAGACAGAAGGGGGCAGTGCTGAGACAGAGAGAAGAAAGAGATAGAGAGTGATAGAAAGAGTCTGTGTACTCACAGAGGCTTGAGGGATTCAAGAAAAACTCCTGTTGTTTTGTATCTGTTGTGTTGAGACACAATTTGAGCTCACATCTTGTAAAACTCTTCTCTTGAAGAAATAATAGAGAGTTCACCATTGAACGCTGGACTAGGAGATGTAGCCTAGGAGTTTTGGGTGAACTCCAAATTAAACTTGCTGTGTTTATGTGTGTTTATCTGTTATGTTTATTTAACTGCTTCCTTGTCTATGTTATTCGTGATCTTATTGATCCATTGCACTAAGTAGTATAGGAAAATCCATGCACATGAGTCTGTAATACCTTAATAGTAGTTTAAGATCTTCATTTTCAGATCAAGTGGTATCACAACTTTTGGTTTTTGATTTGTTAAGGTTAGACAAGCTTGTGCTGGATTGTTGAATGATAACTAGGTTAAAGCTCAAATTAGGAGAAGGAGAACTAGTTGAGGCTAACCCAGAAATTGGAAGAGTCTATCCTAGGAGGAAAATGGTAGAACAAGTCCCATTGGAATCAAAATCTTACTTCATGGAGAGTTTCATGACCATAAGAGCCATGGTAGAAGAGATGTGTCAGGAATTGAAGAAGGGTCAAGGTGAAAGCACTTCGACATCCAAACAAGATAAAGGAGCATAGGAACCTTCTCTAGATGCCCCAGAGGGCAAAGGCAAAGGGGAAAAGCTTCCTCCATCATGTGCTCCATCAAAACATCCTTCTAGCCCTAAAAATAAAAAGAGGAAAACATCTTTGATTAAATTATATGTAAAGTTTGATTTGCTAATATATGATGGAGAATTAAATGCAGAAAATCTAGATAACTGGATTAGACAGATTGATGTATATTGCAAGGTGTAGAACATCGATTCAGAAAGGAGAAAGATTCAACTGGCCAAACTTCGCCTTGGAGAAACTGCCCTAGTGTGGTGGGAAGGCACGACACAAGCTGATTTGAAGAAGCATGGTAAAATTCTTTCTACCTAGAGTGAATTTGTTTATTCCATTAAAAAGAAATTCTATCTACTAGCTTATATGCAACAAGAAATGAAGAGTTGGAAAATTCTTCACCAATTAAAGGGGAAAAGTGTACAAATATATACCTAGGAATTTAGAAAAAGAGTTTTAATTCTAGGCATTTCTCTAGACTCACCTGAAACTTTGTTGAAGTATATATGTGGTCTACATAGCTATTTAAGGCACACCATTCTAATGTTTAACCCTACTAGTGTAGATGAGGTATAAGTTCAGGCTACACATCTAGAGGCTAAAGGTAAGAATGTGAACCCAAAGATTGGGAGATCATCAAAACCCACTGCAAGCAAGAACAAGGAAAAGAAGAAGTAGAAATGGAAAGATAGGAAGGAAAACATTGTACAAAAATACAAACCTTCATGCACTCATTGCAAGAAGGATTGACATGATGATGTACATTGCTAGCCTTTGCATTTGGAGCTGAAACCCAATAAGTTCGATGACAAGAAGAAGAAGACTGCTGCTGATATTTAGAAAGATTTGGGGTCAGACTTAGGTGATGAAACAATAGCCACAGCCACAGGTATAAAAGGTAAAAATTTTGAAGCATCTACTAGTAATTCTGCACAATCTATTGATAATGAAGAAAATGAGAGGAAAAGACATGAGCTTTTTAATATTAGAGTTATTTCTAAGCATCAAAAGATTGATACTTTATTTAATAGTGGATCATAAGGAAACTTGATTTCTGAAGCAATTGTAAAGAAGTTGGGATTACTAACCACACCTCACATGAAGTCATATCCATTAGGTTGGGTATGTGATAAAGCAAAGCTACAAGTGACTAGACAATGTAAACTTAGGTTTGCTATTGGGTCAACATTTGTGGATGAGGCTGAGTTAGATATAGTTCCCTTGGATATATGTGGAATTTTTTTATGAAGTCCTTACTTCTATGATAGAAAAGCCATTTTCTATAGAGCTGAAAATAAGTATAAACTCACTAAAGATGGAATAGAATATATTGTAAGAGCTCATAAACTCAAAAGTAATTTCTCTCTCATAAATTCAGGGCAAATGAAAACAATTGTAAATTCACGCAAGCAATTTTTACTAATGGTTGTAAAGGAAAAGAACCCTGATAAAACCAATGTATTTGAGGGCTGTGATGCTAAACAGAAAGCTGATTTAGAAAAAGTTGTTTTAGAATATGATATCCTATTTTGAAGAACCTAAACGTCTACCACCCAAAAGGGAAATTGTACATGATATTCATTTGCAACAAGATGCTCCATTGCCTAACATTGGAATGTACAGGTTATCCACTTTAGAGAATGCATAGATCAAGAAGCAGGTACAGGAGCTGCTCAAGAAAGGGTTCGTAAGACGAAGCACATCACCATGCAGATCTCCAATCATGTTGGTGAGGAAGAAAGATGGTTTGTGGAGGATGTGCATTGATTACAGAGCATTGAATAAAATAATGATCAAGAATCGTTATCCTCTTCCTCGCATTGATGATCTATTAGATCAGCTGAAAGAAGAAGCTTACTTTTCCAAATTGGATTTGCATAGTGGCTACCATCAGGTTAGAGTAGCAGAACAAGATGCATGGAAGACTTATTTCAAAACAAAGCAAGGGCTGTATGAATGGCTGGTTATGCCTTTTGGCTTAACTAATGATCCTGCGACTTTCATGAGAGTTATGAATGATGTACTCTGACCTTTTATTGATGATTTTTTAATTGTATATTTATATGACATTATTGTTTTCAGTAAAACATGGGAAGAAAATTTGAAGCATGCAAAGCAGACTCTAGATGTTTTGAAAAGAGAAAATCTCTATGTTAAGTTATCAAAATGTGAATTTGGCAAAACATATTTAAATTATTTGGGTCCTATTGTAGGGGGTGGCGAATTGAAGATAGATCCCTCTACGGTTGAAGTCATTGTGAGCTGGCCTAAACCCAAATATTCTACAGAAGTTAGGAGTTTCCTAGGAGAAGCATAATATTGGAGAAAGTTTATTGCTAACTTTTCCTTGATTGCAGCTCCCTTACATGCTTTAACAAGATTGAACAAAGTGTTTCAGTGGGGAGGTAAACAGTAGAAAGCTTTCAACACCTTGAAAGAGAAAATTAGTACAACACCAGTACTAGAACTGGCAGATCTTCAACGACCATTTGAGATTGAAACAGATGCCAGTGACTATGCCATGGGAGCAATGTTGATGCAACATGGTAAACCCATATGTTATCATTCTGAGACATTTACTTCTACAGTAGTTAATTATCCCACATATGATAAAGAATTATATGCATTAGTATAGAGTGTGAAAAGTGGAAACATTACTTAATGGGAAAAGAAACAATTATACATATTCATCATCAACCACTTCAGTATTTTCACTCACAAACTGAATTGCAGCAATCAAGACACATAGATGGATGGGTTTTCTACATCAGTTTCATCATCATCAGATATAAGAAAGGCATACACAATAAAGTTGCAGATATGTTGTCCAAACCAATCATAAATGCATCTACTATACTTAAGCATAACTCAGTAATGCATGAAAGATACAGTGAACAATATGCTCAAGATATAGATTTTAAAGATGAAATGCAACTTTAAGTCATGGCCAACAAGTAGAAGAATTAGATTATTATGTTAAGGACCAACTCTTGTATCATTTGGGAAAGTTATGCATTCCAAAAACTTAAAGAGTTAACATAATCCAAGATGCACATCTCTTATATCCAGTCATTTTGGTGTAAGTAAAACAATTGCACAACTACAAAGGTTCTGTTATTGGCCAAGAATGAATGAAACAATTTCTAGATATATAAAAGGGTGTACCATGTGTGCTAAAAGCAAGCCCAACAATAGAAAATTAGGCTTGTACACTCCACTTCCACTTCCTTCTCGTCCTTGGGAAAGTGTTTCCATGGAATTTGTTGGGGGATTACCAAAATCTAGAAAAGATCATGAATATTTATATGTTATTGTGGATAGGTTCAACAAAATGTGTATTTTAATACCTTGTAACAAGTAGGTTATAGCTAAACAAGCAACAAAGTTGTTCTTTCAGCATGTTTGGGTTCATTTTGGGTTACCCACTTCCATTGTATCTGATCGAGATTGTAGATTTGTTGGGAAGTTTTGGTCAAGTCTGTGGGAATTAATGAACACTAGATTGAAGAAGAGCACAACCTTTCATCCACAAACAGATGGGCAAACAAAGGTGGTCAACAAGACAATGATCCAGTTTCTTAGGGGTTATTGTAGCAAGCATCCCAAGCTTTGGGATGAACATTTGTGTTATGTCCAACATGCTTACAATCATGCTAAACACTCTTCTACACAAAGATCTCCTTTTGAGGCTTTTTTTGGTTTTACACCAAAGTCTCGCTTGGATTTTGTCTTTGTAAAAGACATAGCGATTGATGGACACAGTGATGTGGACAAAGCAACCAAGTTCATTGAACAGATCCAAGAAATTCACCAGGTAGTGTAGGAATAGCTGGAACACAGCTAGGCCAAGTACAAGGCAAGGCATGATAAGCATTGAATTGAACATGGCTTCCAAGTTGGTGATCAAGTCTAGTTGTACATCAGCAAAGACAGAATGCAAGGCGAAGGAAAGAAGCTGAAGTTGATAAGGTATGTGATTTTCAAGATACTTGAGAAAATTGGTGAGAACGCTTTTCACCTTGATTTGCCAGCTTACATGCACATCTATTCAGTGATTAATACATAAAATTTAAGACTATTTGAACCTTCATTAATTGAATATCCCGAAGAGCAAAGTCAATTTCCTTCTATTAATGATCTGTTTCTTGAATATCTCACTGAGTTGTAGGAAGATACAATTCTGGATAGGAACGTGAGAACTACACACAGAGGGGATATTGAGTACCTTAGAATTGGACTCAAGAGTTCAAAACCAAGCAGCACATGATGGGTGGAAATTGGAAAAGTGAGGAAGTTGTATCCTCACTTGATCAATGCTTAAAAAACCAACTTTTGGTGGTCCAAAAGCTTTCTTAGTGGGAAGGCGTGATCCAAAATGGATCCAAGAAACACCCTCCAAGTCCTCAAACATCCAAAAATATCGCAAAGGAAAAACTTCACAAAATGGCGGAAAACACTATCGGGACCCAAAAATATGAAGAAAAAGTGGAAAACAGGCTTATCAGTGGTCAAAGGAACAATGCACAAGAGCCGTTGGATCTGGCCGATCAACGGTCCAGATCTGATCGACATGTCGCAATCGATGGTGGAAAGTGGAGGCAATCGGGGGCTATCACGTGACATTTGTGTTCGCGATCAGTGCGGGTCAACAAGGACCGTCGATCAAGTGCGCAGATTGACGACCCAAGTTGAATTGTGATATCGCATCGATGAAACACAAGGGAAAGTCTTACAGAGGACTGAAGACTGTGCGACTAGCGATTGCGATATCACAATATCGCATCGGAGCAACACCACGGAGCGGGGCCGATACATACAAGAATTGCGATATATATCTATTATATATATATATACTAATATTATAGTATATATATATTATTATATATAATATATATATATAGACCTGATGGAGTTATAGATGATAATATATAGCATTTCAAGTTTTCCATAGAGCCATTTGTGATATTTTCAATGTAATTTTTTAATACAAAGGGAAACCACAAAACGGGCACTTACGACATGTGATAAGTGATTACAGGCAAACCTGATAGAAGTATAAAGTGGATTTAAGGATTTTTAAAGTCTGAAAAATGACATATTGGTGAATTTTCCGGTGTTTTACAGTGTTTCTCTATGTAAACAGAGAACACTATTTTTGGGGATTTCAAAGGCCCGATGGTCCCTTCTGTTGCAGAACAGGTGGCCACCTTCCTTGAAGATGTTATGCCATGAATTATAACACTCAGAAGGGAATTCAAGTTGACAGAAGTTGGGAACTAGAGAGTCCAAGAATGGGAAATGAACAAACAACATCGATTGGCTTTAAAGCCACAGACCGATAGTGATAGAAGGGGGCATTGCTGAGACAGAGAGAAGACAGAGACATAGAGTGATAGAAAGAGTCTGTGTACTCAGAGAGGCTTAAGGGATTCAAGCAAAACTCCAGTTGTTTTGTATCTATTGTGTTGAGGCTCAATTTGAGCCCACATCTTGTAAAAATTTTCTCTTGAAGACATAATAGAGAGGTCACCACTGAAGGCTGGACTAAGAAATGTAGCCCAGGAGTTTTGGGTGAACTCCATATTAAAATTTCTATGTTTATGTGTGTTTATCTATTATGTTTCTTTAATGGCTTCCTTGTCTATGTTATTCACAATCTTATCGATCCATTACACTAAGTAATATAAGCAAATCCATGCACATGATTCTGTAATACCTTAATAGTAGTCCAAGATCTTCATTTTCAGACAAAAATGATAAAATGATGAGGTTACATTTCAAGATAGGGTGGCTTCCTAATAATGTTGAATTCAACCAAAAGCGTGGTGTGGGTCATTCACCATGTGTGTAGCTAGGGTTTTAAGGCAGTCTCAGGCATAGTGAGAATTGGTAAAAAAAATGAATATTCGTCAGTTCATTCGATTTCACTGAATTATTCGTTAAATATCACGAAAGATTTCAAAGCCCTTTGAACTGATTTAATAGAGCTAAACATACTGGATTTCTTCTCATATTCCTAACAACTCAGAGAGAGGTAGGACAAGCTAAGCCAAAGCAATAGGCATCCATATTCAAATAAGAAGCATATTTGATAGATTTTGAAACTAGAAATAGGCATCCATATTCAAATTAGAAGCCGATTTGATAGATTTTGAAACTAACAATATGCATCCATATTCAAATTAGAAGTAGATTTGATAGATTTTGAGACATTTAAGTGAATTTTTTTGGGCGAATTTGTTTGGAATTGAAAAACTTTCAATCCAATTATTTCAATAGGATGTATTCTAATCCAAATTCGAATTTCAAATTGGGAAACTATGGTTTGAGAAATCAATCATAGGGAAGACCTTTTGAGATAGTTAGCCTCAAGAACGTTGTATGTTTTGCAATTGTGGTGATTTAAGACTATTCAATTTTCAATTATCTTGATTTGCAGGGTGTTTAGCTTCATGTACTAAGTTTCTTTCATTTTTTCAATTGAAGGAACAGTGCCTTGAACAATTTTCTAGTAGTCTTGTAGAGGATTGGACCATGATACCTCTGCAGACCAAACCTCCCCACTTAACTATTGAACCACATCTTGAGACCATCTTGAGACATGTTGAATGTATTAAATTACACTAACACTGGCCAAGATGTCGTTCTCATATGTTTAGGTGACTACTGATGCCAATGTTAGCTTCATGAAGACCAATTGTATTCAAATGTAGTTCATGATACTACGAATGATATCAGTGAAGCAACCGTTAGAAGGTATTCCTAAGGTCTTCAAGTAAACATTTTGATTGGGGTAGGCTATCCCATAGGTAAATAACTTGATGAAAAAATACCACTTTGGCCATTATTTGAGTGTTTGGATATGAGTGGGACAGGTATTTCAGAAAGAAATCATAGAATGAGAATCAAATTAATTAAAGAAGATGCAAATAAGCAATATTTATAGTTCCAAAATATCAGAGAATGAGAATCACATGAGAATTGTTGCATGTTATTTTGCCCCTCAAGTCTCAAAAACTTACAAAGATAAGGGGCTATACAGAAAGGATCCATATACAAATTTAAAGCAATATATTGTCATGTACTCTCAATAGGGATAAGGTCTTTTAGTGGGAGATTTCAATGTTAGAACAACAAATCATCAAGCTAGTATTCTTTGTTGTAATGATGATCACAATCCTATTTGGCTCACTGAAGAGGAGAATCCCCAATGGGTGAGGTGTTCAAAAGATGATAAAGTTAGCAATCATTTTTTAGAGGAGTTACTTACATTGTGTGGGGCTTTCAACTTAATTATTTGCAATGGTCTAGATGGATGGAAAAGGTCTCGGAACTTGACTTGCAACACATACAATGGGGCAAGTGTCATTGACTATGTGATGTGTTCACAAAACTTGATAGAAAATAAAGATGAAGTTAATATTGTAGAGCATATTTAGGACTTAAAATCATAATATAAACCAATTTATATAAAGTTATCATGGTTAGAAGAAAGATAGAATGGGAGAAAAGCCCAATGCTCTGGGCAATCACTATAAAGGGGCAAAATTCTTCTAGCACAAGAAAATTATACTATCTTCAAGACAATGTTAGAGAGATTAATTTAGAAGGAGAAAACTTGTTTCAAAAGCTTCAACAGCCATGAGTTAACAAATATAATCCAAAGTGCACTTGATAAGTGTAAAAGAGAAAAAAATAGGAAATCAGAATCAAATTGTTTTCCAATAAATGCTTGGTTTGATGAGGAATGCAAAATGGGAAGGAGAACCTTGAAAAAGGTAGGCAAGGAGAAGATGAATGTAAAGTTATATAAGCAGATACTATGTTATGAAACCAGCTCACAAAAATATAGAAAAGATTGTTAAACACCTTAGAATTCAGCCTCTATGAGGGGGCAACCTCCTTTACATTACACAAGTGAACAATTCTTGGATGATTCAAATGACAAAAACTCTTTTCTATATATAGGAGTCTAAGGAGTCACAATATAAACTAGCTGACCTAACAATAATAATATAAAGCCACAAAAATAACAATAGAGGGATTATATGGGGCACAATAATAACAATATGGGGATAATAGGGGCACAACAATATTAATAAGGGATACAAATACAATAATAATGGGGTAATCACTAGTATTATAGGGACCTAACATGCCCCTCTCCTTGAAAAATGTGTTTCCCTCAATGCTTGAGTAGTTATGGATGCTTCTGTATAAAATTCTCATCCTCCCATTTGGAATCTTTAGCGGATAAGTTCTTCCACTGGATGAGATACTTCGAAATTGATCGATTTCGTAGCTGTCGAGTTCTTGTTTCTGTGACTGCTTATGGTTCCAATATAATTTTTCCTTCCTCATCAAGTTCTGGCAATATTGTTTGAACTGGGAGCTTGTCGCCTATAAACTTCTTTAAAAATGAAACATGGAAAACTGGGTGCAATCGCGAAGCTGCAGGAAGCTCCAATTTGTATGCCATAGTACCAATCTTTTGCAACACCTTGTATGGACCATAATACTTTGGTGATAATTTATTATGCTTCTTAGCTTGCTTGAGGGACATTTGCTTATATGGTTGTAGCCGTAGGAATATCCAATCACCTACATCAAAACTTCTTTCACTGCGATGTTGATCTGCCTGTTGTTTCATTCTATTCTATGCCAACATGAGGTTATCCTTTAAGAGTTAGAGGACTTATTGTTGATGTTCGATGTGATGTTCCACTGCCTGAACCTTAGAATTTTCTCTTAAATATGATGTGATCGATGGTGGCTAATACCCATAAAGTGCCATAAATGGC
>APFE030069893.1:68258-97954 GCA_000404065.3 Pinus taeda | reverse complement strand
CGGTAGAACTTATGTTTATTTTAGGGTTTTTTGCCCTAGAAGGCAACCCCTCTCTTTGTATGAGGGTATTGTATTTGATGCGGCGATATAGATGTGTATTCTGTGTGTGTGTATGAGTGAGAAACAGAGAGGTGAGACTGTGAGAGAAAACAGAGGATATTACAGCGGCTTTGCTATAGGTTGTGTCTCTTCATTTTGCTGGATAATAGAAAGGAAGGACTGACTGTTCGAGGTGGACGTAGCCCAAACTGGGTGAACCACGTATATCTGTGTCTCTCTTGTTTTGTGCGTTTTCTGTATTTATATTTCTGCAATATTTTATGTGTTCCATTGCTCCGTAATATATAATTTTCTAACAACCCCAGAACTATTATTTTGCCTATTTTTGTCACAAAAAACCCGAGTTCCACCACTGCAACACAGTGACAAAACATGGAGACTCCTGCACTCGTGGCCCTCAATATTGTGCCCCTCAATGTACCACACAAAGAATTGCAGTGGTTACCCCTAGCTGACAGGGATTCCCAGATTAAAGATTTAATTGGTCACAAGTCTCACCTCCAAGCTTTTCGTGAAATCAGGAATAGCTACCACATCAATTCCGATGTTTATGGAATTTGGGAGTCCAACATGCCCATGTACTACGTCCCTTCAGTTAATGTTTTCCCTGACCTCATCCACCAATGCCATGCCTATTATGAGCCTACTCAAAAAGCAGTGATGACCCCTTCTGGGAATGTCTTATTCTATATTACTCCCGAGTCTATCAACAAGATGTTACACTTTAATCCAACTGAGCCTTTGGCTCCCCTTTCCATGGGATTCTTGCTTGATCAAGGTGCCAAATTGCCAAGTTCAAAGATAACCAGAATAGCTCAATTGTTCATGAAGCCAGATTGTCAACCTCAACAACCTCCTCCTTATCTAGACTCTTGGTTTACTGAACCAGGAAGATTCCTTCTTGACATGGCAACCTACATCCTGGGATTCAAAACTAGTGAATTTGTTGACGAAAACTCTTTGGTTCTCTTATCAATATTTACTCTAGGACAACCACCTACTGTCAAATATGATTATGCCACCTTCATAGTTGATAAGATGCATGAGAAATTCATGACCCTGGACAGGGAAGGAGTTTTCAAATATACATCATACATATACCATCTGTTTCTTTACTATCAAACAGACAACTTTCAATTTCCTATTAGAAAACTACATTTTAAAGGAGAGTGAAGGTTTGTAATCTTTTGGACCTTAGTCTTCCACGATGTTCAAGAGTCTTCTTATACCTGTTGCGAGTTCATTGATTTGTTTATACATCCGACTTCCTCTCTACTAATGACAACTCCTCTTGCTAGACTCTCTGGTGAAATGCATAAAATTTTACAGCTCTCAAAAAACTACAGTATAGGTGACTGGTATTTATACCAGCATCACACTGAAATAAGAATATATGGCTGTGAACTGTGCCCATAAAAGCTACCCAAATTTGTGCCCGTGAGATTGTTTGCACTGGAGTACTTTAGGCAGTTTATCCATGTAGACTTAACCCACTTCTGCAGTGCTAAGAAAAAGGCACAGCTCAAAATAAGAAATCAACTGGGCCCTTTTGTCTTCAATAAAAGGGAAGCCCGGGAGGAGGCTGACAAGATTTTAGGGGAGCAACTTAAGCTGAAACAAAGTTTTTATTGGGCACAATATGACCCCAATCATTTCACATGTTATAGGAAAGTGAAAAACAAGCTACCAGCATATGTTCATTGCAAGATCCCTAAAATTCAGCAATATGCTAATCAACAAGAATGGATAGAAGGCACATTAGTTGAAAAAATTGTTGAGGAAGAGAACTTGGAAAAAGACATGAAAAGTCTTGAAAAGACTCTTGGCCTAGACTCTTTTGGAAAAGTGTCATTCAAATTTCCTCAGCAAATTGGAGTAGGCACATCATCTTTAGGAACTTCACAGCAACCGGCCCAAGAAATCACTACACCAGCTGCAGGGACTTCAAAGGGAAAGGAGGTAATAGATTCAGAGCAGAACATCATGGTAGACCAACCAACTACATCAAATGAGTAAAGCCAAGCTCAAGTTCCTTCAGTACAAACTAAGGCACCAAAAATCCCTCAACTACAAACTCCTCTAAATGAGGAAAGAGGCAAGGAAAGGGACAGACAAGAGGAGACATTGATCAATGGTCTTGGAGAGCAACCAAGGGAGAAACGGTAGAGATTAAACCCCTGGCCAGAGGAGGAATTCTTTGGTGAAGCTACAAATAGTCTGCGGGAAGAAAGATTGGCCAGCCAAGATACATCCCCGGCCATAGAAACATCGGCCAGTTCACATAGGCAGGAGATGGAGAGACAGCATAGTGTGGAATTCTCATCCACCAAGCAACAAACCAATCCAGGTTCTGACATTAAGAGAACCTTCACTGAAATAAAGGCCAAGAATGATCTAATAAGAATTCAGCTGTATAATCACTTGCTAAGAATGGCCCCCACAAATCAACAAAGATTAATGTCAGCATATGACTTTCAAGAAGGGAAGATGATCCTAAGTCATTTTAAGCCTAAGATGCAACAGCCACAGTCAGCTGTTGATTACATCAAGACCAATCTGGAGGTTTTCTCTAAAGAAATCTAGCCTATGGACCAGATTGAGTTACACAAGCAAACAGGAGAAATGGTTTACTCCACATTAGTAGACAAAGCATTATTGGGTCACAAATTGCAGAATTCTTTAAATAACACATCTACCCAATTGGAGTTGGAAAAGGATTCCTCCTTAGCTAAAGATAATAGAATTAAATCCTTGGAAGAAATTATCATTGAGTTGGGACATGATCCCAAGGATGCCAAGGGTATAAAAGAACTAATAAAAAAGAAGGAAGAAGACATTGCAGCTCTAAAAAAATGGTTCAAGCTGCCTATTACCATGCATCCCCAAACTGCAGAGATTGTTGAGCAGAAATCATAGGAAGATATGATGGACCTGCTAATAAAAATGAATGAGAGATTGGCAGAAACAGAGCAGGAATTGGAGAAAGCAGTACAAGGCAAGTAGGGAGAGTCGACCTCCCAGCCCCCTGAGGTAGCTCCAACGGGTACAACACCTCCTCCTACTACTTTAGCGGCAATAGAGATTACCACACGTACAGCAACAACAGCACCAGGCAACAATACAACTGTGACTACCGAGGAGTTAATTAAAGCTATGGAGGACCTAAAACTCCAAGTATCAGAGTTAAGAGAAGCCAAAGAGAAATTGGAAAAATTAGAAGTAAGCAATGATCAATCGAAAATGACTATGGAAAAAAGAACAAGAGAGCTGAAGGAATTGGAAAACAAGGTAATATCCATAGAAAAAGATCTTTCTGTTCACAAACCTCTAGCAGAAAGCAAGAAAATTTTGTGGGCTAATATTGGCCTATCCATCACTGATGAATGGAGATCAATACAAACAGTCCATGAGCAAATTGACTTGATAGTACTAGCCCAAGCAGAGATTCAAAAGGCCAGGGCATTATTGGGACACATGCCCGAACAGGCCAACAAGCTAGTACATTTTTTAAATACCCACACCAGTGAAGAACTAGCAGCACTCGATATCAGGGACAGGACAGGCACCATTCTAACAGTTAAAAGAGTGTTGACCATGCCAAGAGAAAATCTAGAGAGAAAATGCCAAGAGATGCAAATATAAATAAATGCTTTTACAGAGAGGTTTACAGTTTTGCTGGAAAAAGGTCTACCCAGTTTATTAACCAATGATCATAAACTGATGACACATGCAAAATATGCTGACAAGGTGAATATATATGTTGCTAATCATATCACAGCGTCATCAAGCACTTCAAAAGAGAAAGCACTCCCATCTGGATAGAGCCTGTATGACAGTTTGGAAAATCTGTTCTATATTGAACATGAAACAAAACATCTTTTTATAGTCCAACCCAATTTCTTCAGGTACACGGAAGTTGATGAAACATTAAGAAAACTGCAAAGACACCAGTTGCCAGGGGACCAATGGTGGCAAAGCATGTTGGAAATTCTATAAATGTGTTTTCATTCCTTTTGTCATCTTGACCTTGAACTCGTGCCACATGCCATAAAGAGGAAAACAACAGGGCACGAGAATCAAGCTGGAGCAACCACATGGTAAACTCGGATTAGATACAGCTAAAAGGGTCGGGACAACAGCGCAGGGATGTCAATAGAAGACAACTACCAGCCGACTCACTGATTTTAAAAGTCAAACATATCTGACCGACCAATGTAGCTAGCGCAACAACAGTTATTCCTTCATTTATTTCTCCGTTTGAGTTGGTATAATGAGTTATTGCTAGATATTTTCTCATTCGGATATTTTGTAACACCTTTTTTTATAAATACCTCCCCAATAGAAGTATTCGGGGTTGGTGATTTACTCTCTAGACTGCACTGTAGCTGTGAATTTTTGTTGAATATAAAGGGCTGTTGAATTTCATTGTTGTTGCACTATCTGAATGTGGGATTGATGCTCTAGGATCTGCTATAGAATTCTTGAGTCATTTTATGGATCAATAAGTTTTTTCTTACCCACGTTTTATAGTTTCCTATGTTTGCAAACTTCATATATGTTTCATAATCTTAGTAATAGAGAAAAAGAATAGCCCGGAATTTGTTTATTTACACTCTGTGTTCAATCTCTATTATTACTGATGTTTTCTTCAGAATTAGCATAAACAAGAATTCTTAACTGCTCCTGTTTCCGCTGGTTCTTTCACTTTGAATATTAAACAAGGAATTCTTAGTTGCTCCTTGGTAATAGTCATATATTTTCCTTCTGCCAACATGATGAAGGATTCTTAATTGCCCTTCACCAACTGGGTTCCATTCCATCTGCCTCCAGCATTTGAAATTGTTGGAGGATTGATTACCTTGCTCTGTAGTATCACCCTTTTTCAAAGAAACCATACTCAGCAGTTCATCATCACAGACTCCATTAGCCCAATGGACCCAACTTCTCAGTTTTACTCCCCTGTTCTATAAGATATCACCATCCAAAAATTAAAACAAACCCTTCTACCTCATAACTAGCCTAAGATACCTCAAAAGAAAGTTAAATTATAAAGAGAGAGCCCTCTCTTGATGCATATTGGCTAGAATCTGTGTCTAAAAGGTTGGTTTGTGGTTACCTCGGCCGTATTCCCTCCTTAGAATCTTCCTGGGGAACAACCTGAGTTATAACACGATGAACATGGGGGCAATCTCCTCGTTCCTTTACCGCAGAAAGGAAGTTCGTCAGATTTGTATCCGGTGGTCTATTCGGTCCCACCTCCAAGCAACCTAGTCATTTCCTTTGATTGGAATCTTCTAGCTAGACTTCGCTTACTGGTCGATGTACCATTTCGAATCATTGTAGAAGTACACAGAATGGTCGTGGCCAGTACAAAAATTGACGAAGGGGCTTCTCTGAGTATCCTTTCCTTGACTACTTGGAAAGTGCTTGGTTCACTAGCGCTTCTGCCTGAGATGAGAAATCTAACAAGCTTTGACAAAGGAACTAGTGAACTGTTAGGGATCCTTCCCAATGTGCCTATAACGTTGAGAAGGAATATCGTGTATGTCAACGTAATGGTAGTCCAAGGACCTCTAGATTATAATCTACTCCTCGGATGCGACTATATTTATAGCATGGGAGCCATTGTCTCGTCACTCTTTAGAGTAATGTGTTTTTCGCACGAAGGCCGAGTCGTCTAGCTCGTAGACCAACTTTCGTTCCCCGGCTCACACATAGCTAATAGTCAAATGCCATCCCTAAATGGTCTTTTCACGCAAGGAATGTCTCATCAATATCCAGTCCGTCCACTTGAAAAACGCGAGTAATTCACGAGGACATGACTGAATCCCACGGGGCATGCACCCTGGCCTACTACGGTAGGAAAACTCTAGGTATAGAGTAGGTTTCCGTGAAGGAAAATGACCGGTCCGATACCCATCTATATAGGAAGAGGGAATTAGACTGGAATAAGATTCCCTCAACAAAGTTAGGTAGTGGAGCCTTTGTCCAAATGGACTAAGCCAGGAAGTGTTTCTATCTGCGGTGCGGATGGAGACTATCTTGCAGTGTCGTTAAACTCGCTAAAATCAATAGCGACAAACTCGTCGTATAGACGGGATCAAGTTTCACTGTCACTAGGCTTGTTAAAACATAGCGACGAGTTCGCCTGAAGGGTGAATTATAGAACAATCATATGTTATCCTCCTCAAGCTTGATAAACATAAAGAGGTACTGGTCAGCAATGACTGGGGAAAACTGGGAAGAAAACTTGAGGAAACTTTATTGGTAGCAAGTCTCTCTTGAACATGACACTTTCACTCCACGTCCGAGTCGGGTTGGGTTATTCCATTCACCGGTCATATCACCATTAGTCCATCACACCATCCATTTTTGGGGTTAATGCTACGAATCCATGTCAGTGTCACTGGTATGTTCAAGAGAAGTCGCTCAGAGACTTCAAGCGCAAGACTAAGGCTGGTGTCCTTCATTCCCCTCTTATCTACTTCTCATAAAGGAAAACGAAAGTAGTTTTAACTTCTTTGTTTCTAATATAGCTACCAATCTTAGTGGGATTAGCAGTTTCGAGTGGACACTAGATTTCCCGATAACAAAATGGCGACTTCACTGGGGAGCGAATAACCTGTTTGACTGTATATTTTTGTTTCTTTTATAAACTTACGGACAGAGCCTTAAGTCAAGCCAGCTAGCCTTTGAACTGCATTTGTTGTGCAAGTGCAAAGTAGATCAATGCTGCTTCGGCCTATCTCCAGGTTTTGTTTATAAACTGGAAAATTGATTTGCAAACATTCTAATTGCCCTAGTGGTGGATCTAGTAACCTCTTTAGATTGACCCCTGTGATTTATATTTACTGTACCTCACTTGATCGACCTAAATCCCTGAACTGAACTGCAAACTTTGATAAAAAAACCATGTAAAAGTCTTACACTATACCATCGCAACCTTTCTTCTAGGCAGTCTGTATGCATCACACCTCCTGTGTGTAGTAGGTGGGATGCATACTAGATTCCCTCTGTAACAGGTGCGATGATAAGAGAAGGCTAAGTTTGCCTGCAGACTTTGGTTTTTCTTCATTCTTTTCAGATCTATTCAGGAGTTTTTCCATTTGTGATCAGTATACCACTGTGGAAACCATCTTCCTTTCCATCATTCCACCTCCATTGTGCAAAGAACTGTGAGTTCTTTTGTGTATTGTGTGCCATTCTCAGTTCTCTTTTACAAAGAAGTAGCATACTTGAATTGTCGTTTCTTGATTTGGAAGTGTCGTAAGTGTTGTTTTCAGTCATAGAAGAGAACCAGATTGTTCTTGATAGTCGATTGCATGATTACTCTTGTATTTGATTTGAATTAATAGTTTTTCAAGTGTCAAAAGCAAGTTCTCAATTCATAAGTCACAAAGTTTCGTCAATATCTTCATTTTGTCTTGAAAGGAAACTTGTTAGTAATGTCACTTTGAAAAATAATTCAAATTTGTACTCAACATTCTTTTTGTCATCCACACATTAAGAAAGTGAAAAACAAATACATGCATGTGCATTTGCATTTAGACTGCTTGTTGTTTCGATTTAGGACAGTGCATTTAGTGTGTGCTTGGTGCTCTATGTTGAAAGAATCTCAGTCCTCTTTCCTTAGTAGCTAGGATTTTCATTGGCAAAAAGAAGATTAAACGATTGTTTACAATCTTAGATTGCATTTTTGGAATTATACATCTACATCACGTGGTGAACCTGAAAGGAAAATTTCTTAAGCAAGATAAACTGTAAAATAAATTTAATGAACATAAAAACACTTTGGAACCTAACGCACAAAATTTAGAAGTCTAGGATAGAGAAGCATTCTGGCATCGTAAAGCCTGGTAACTATCACTTTCATTGTTGGTTGGGTGATTCCTCCTCTTTGAGACAACAACTGCCAGTACAGACTTATGCTCCCACGTACCGTTGAGTATATATTGGGAGACCACAATAGGCTATATCCTTTATCCTTAGGAAGTCGTGTCTGCCGCCCTATCAATCGTAATGCACTAAACACAACATTTGGGAAGATTGACTGCCATAGCGTAAAAAGTATTCTGCAGTTTTGTGAATGGTTTGGTAATCCCTCTGTCTAGATTTCCAGAGTAGTCTCTTTCATTCCTTTTCAGACTCCTTAAAGGAAAAGGTCCATATGAGCACTGGTCACTTCAGGCTCATTAGAAATTGAAGACGACTAGAGTCATCTTTTGTTTTTTCTCGATTCTTAAAAATTGAAAAAACAAGTTGTGTCAAAGCGTCTAAAATTCATTTAATTCGCAAACATTTTTCCCCTTTTATTTTGAGTTGATCGAGTAATCTGTAATCGTGGAATAAAGTCAATTAAAACCCCATCATTCGTGGAGGATTACAAGTCAACGATCGTTGACTCCAGAAACGAAACTTTTCCAGACAAGGCGAACTCATTTAACCGCATCGAAGTCCCCTGGTTTAGTTGGAACAAGTACTCTGACATCCTCAAAGACTCTGATTACTCCAAACATTTCTGGTATCCTTGACTTTGCAGAAGGAATTCCGCAGCCACAAAAGGACATTATAACTGACCCTGGTGTGACGGTAAACACCTCTATTCCTGGACCAGCTCAGTCTATAGCTGATTCGGAAGGTGTTACACCCTGTACATCTATTGCTACAGAATCTATACCTTCTTCGGCACCAAAAATATTTTATAGACCTGACGGTCTACCTCTTCCACCTTGATTAATTGCCATAGGAGAGATTGTGGAAGATCCTCCATCTAGCTTTCCATCGCAATTTGGAGCTGGGATCATCCTATATCCTTCTTCGTCAAAAGTTAGTCTCCTGCCATCGGAAGTTCCTGAAGAATCACTAAAGAATCTTTTGGATAGACTAAATATGTCTGAACAACCGTTGACATCTAGGACTGTGTCGCCTAACACAACAGTGGTAGAGCTTCCTACTGCTACTCCGACAATTTTCGTCGACGTACCATTTGTCCCAACTAGCTCTCAATCGCTGGATGGAGTCCATCCAGGGGCTGTTTCGACAGTATGGACTGTTCCCATTTGTTCATCTGGATTAATATCTGGAATCTCTTATGTTGAGTCTCAACAAATTGATCCTTCACAATGTCAATTTGGGCAATCCGGTCCCCAAAGGAAAATCATTCCTTTGAGCACTGGATTACCGTCGTATGGAGGGCAGTATACCCTTTCATTGTCTCCTCCAAGAGAACAACCATATGAGACTTCACAACAAAATTCAGGTTATGCTGGAATTACATCTAGCGTTTGGGTGCCAATACTACCTCAGCAACCAAGAGTTGTATATTCGATGCAACAATGTTTACCCGTGTCAAATATCCCCACTACACTGGCTATCGTGACTGTGTTGCAAGTACAAGTGTTGCCTGTTGTATGCCAACCTCAGGTTTCTCAGCTCAAAATGCAACAACCTCTTGTCCCTGCGATGCAACCACAATCGCAGATTAGTGGAATGACCCAGGTTCAAGCAGGGACCATCACCCCTCATCTTGGTCAAACGGTCAGTACTGGACAACAGCTCATGGCTCCACAACCATGGCTGGTACAATATCAACAGCTGCAATTCCAACAAGCTTACTGAGGGCCAGAGCAACCAGTCTTTGCAAGTAATGGGCAACCGTATATCAGAAACAGTCAACATCAATCATATCATTATGATAATGCCCATCAACCTTACTAAAGTTACCAGCATCAAATGCATTATGCTAGCATGCAAAGACCAATAGCTGAGGCGATACCATCCTATCCTAGGTATGCTCCGCCAAACCTGAATCAACAGTTGCCTCTCGTGGTGACTTTAGAGTTACCAGATCTAAATCGACTAATGAATGATCCAATTGCTTATGCCCCGTGGTGGCTGACGATTTTGCATAAACTTCTGTCAAATATTCCTAAATTTAATGGAAATCTGGGTGAAGACCCGTCGAATCATGTGATGACATTTCATCTGTGGTGTTCATCCAACACTCTAAATGATGATTCGATTAGGCTTCGTGATGCAGAAGCATCAAGGTCAATTTTCATTTTTTATTTATGTAATAAAGGGGGGTGTGACATTTTAATTGTTTTATTAATTAATTTGGTAAATTTAAATAAAATAGGAGATAAATTCTAAAAGTGAGGATTTTGTAAATAATTCTCAAATATGAGAGAATTTGGTCATTTGAGGATGTAAAGGGATGAGAGATTTTAATTTAGAAATTAGTTTCATTAATTTTGGGTGAGAGAGGATCCTTAGGGATTCAAGAGTGATTTTAGGATTTGTTGAGATATTTAGGGGTTTGTTGAGTGATTAAAGGGATGAGAACCAAAATTGGTTCAATTAAATTTGTATAAATTGATATGAGAGTAGTTAGAATAGAATAGAGAGGACAGGTGAGGCTTGGACAACCAATATTTATAAGCCTTCGGCAATTGGAAGGCCATTAATGTTGAATATCTAGCAAAGACAAAGTTTGTAAGTATTTTCATTATTAAGGTGAAAAGTGTTGTCAGAATCATGTGTTTCGATTTATTGACTAGGTGTATGTTTGCTGTAACTGGGATTGTATTGAGAATGCATTCTAACACCGAACTGGAAGTAATAATGAAATAAATGTTGACATAATTGTTGGAACTGGTTGTAAGTGGAATCATGGAAAGGCGCAAGTTCTATATGGAGCAGAGTTTTTGCAAACACTAGTCAATAAATAATAGTGATCCTTTAAGGTCAGTACTGAAATCGACCTTCAGATATTGGATATCTGGTATAATAGTTGGAAGACCGAAGATTTAATTAATAGAGATTAAAACTCTATTTTCGAAATGTTAAAATCGATTAGTTTGATTTTGAATCTGAATGGTTTGTTGAGGCGGTGAAGTCTTATGGTGTAATTACATGAAATGCTCAGAATTTTTAAAGAAAACTCAATCCATTATGTATCCATTTTTAAAGTCAAGTTAGTAAGAACGTAGCTTTCGGGATTGAGTGGTATGCAAACGAATAGAAATCGATTGGGCAGTTTTAAAATTGTAGAAGTCTGCTTGATAAAATCTGTTTATAGTGCCAGATCGAACTGTGGACCGATTCCATGTTTTATTGTATGGATGGATTTTTATTAGCGTTGAAGGTTTTGTACTGAGTGAAAATTGTAGATGGAGCGTGAAACAAAATGACCTGTTGAGTGGAAAAGGCATTAAGTCAAAATGATGGAAATGGAAAAGCACGTGAGGTAGATCAGACTTGGCAATTATTTATATTTGTCAGTGAAGCTAAACTCATGTGTGGAATTTGCGTTGTGAATCTGTAGGTGCACATTGATGATATAATCCATTAATACTAGATTGTATAGTTGAATGCATGAAGGTGCAGTCCATAAATTGATTCATTTCAGGAGATCTAACAGATTAAGGTATGGTGGCCCTTGCATGAAGTTTCATATAAACTTTCGTTGATGTTGTGATGCATGAAATTGATGTGCAGTGGTGTGAATTGACAGCTTGAGCCTGTCAAAAGTTGTTGGAATTCAGCGTTAAAATGCAGATTGAAATCCGACTTCAAGCAATCAGAAGTCGTAGTAAAACCGAGTACAGGATGGGGAAAATTGGTGGTGGAATCCTGAAGTTTTGTGGATAATGACAAGGTATGTATATCTTTTGAACTTTGGAAAGTTATGACACACAGTTGAAGGGGCGTGGAACTGCATTACAACTCATGGGATTAGGTTAAATGTAAATGAAATTAAAACTTTGTGAGCCAGTTTGATGTTTTGAGATTTAAAACAAATGTAATATGTTTAATGTCAATTGGAAAACATATGAGAATTGAGCGCATGAGTAAATGAGAAGCATTGGGGGTTTTAAATTATAAAAGCCTAGAAATTAAACAATGAAACTAATGGTTGGTTAAAGTCTTTATGAGACTTTTTATAAGGAGTTTTTAATGCTATTTGAAACCTTTGAAAAGGAGATTGTTGGGTTGTGGTTTTTGAACCGTATTGTTTGACAAGCTTCCGCATATGTTGAACAATTTTGATAGTTGGGAAATTGCCAGACTGGAATCTTATTTTTCAGAGATTTGGAGAAACATTTATATATGCATAGTCTTGGAGCGAGATTCTGGGTTTATGTAGGATATACCTGCGTCATTTTTGGTATCAGAGCTAGAATAGCTTTGTACGAAGAATCAAGTTTTTTTTTTTTTAAATTCAGTTAATTGCATGTGATGAATGAATGTCAGATTTTGGAACTGATGAATATTGCAACATCAGAATGCAGTGCAGTAGAAGAAGAAAAGGCAAGATCAATAGGATCTTGGAAGTGAGTTAACAGATGATATTTAACTCTGGTTTGAAGGTTGTTTGTAGAATTCAGGTTGCAAGTAGGTTGAAGAAAATCTTAGTGGGAAGAAGTAGATCACAACTAGAGAGCCGTGATGAAGGAGTCCAGCAAGGGATTCTAAGAAAGAGTGGCAGAACCTGAAGATTCAACAGAGGTTGAATAAAGTTGCAGATGAGTGAAGCCTGAAGGAGCAGTGGAGAAATGCTCGAAAGGTTCCAGCAAAGGACCAGTGATTACCAATTGACCAGATCCAGAGGAAAGGATTGGTGAGGTAAGTGGAAATAGGAGAGCTTGCTGTTGTAGAGGCTTGTTGCAACTCATGGGTGAGAAACTCATGGCGAATGAGATGACTACTGAAAGTCATGAAAGAGAAAGAAGAGGTTTAGAAAGAGGCCACAGTAGAATGAGGGAGAAAGATGCCAAGACAAATGGCATATTGAAGAAATGGACTGATGAAGAGTATGAGAAAGAGAAAGTTGAGATAGCAGTTCATCTCGAGTTATTGATGGACTTGTTACGGGAAAATGTGAGAGACCAGAGACATGGTTGGACCATGACGAAAATAGTAAAGTGGCAGAGGCTACAACAGAAAAGAGATCAACAAATAAACATGCAGTTAACAAAGGAGCTAAAGAAGCTCGAGGAGATGATGGATGCACGGTTGGGGTGTACGCAACTCAGAGCAGCTGAGTTGAAAGTGGAGATTTCCATTGATGAAACATAAGAGGAGATCATTGATGATTTCTTGAGTTATTGGGCAGATCCAGATCAGCTAGATAATGTAAAACCGTGTATTTTTGTAGCTGACAGTTGTGATGTGATTATAGGTTTTACTGATGAGGATGCGCAATCTTGTGAAGTTGTTACAACACAGGAAGAAGTTCTTGTGAATGAGGAAGAGGATCAGCATGAAGAGCTGGCATATAAACCAACAATTGAGACTGTTGAAATTTGTGATTTTCAAACTGAAGATTTGTGTGTGAATGTAGGGACTGTAAGTGATAGTGAAATGCTTCAGCAATGCTATAGGGAAATTGCATTGCTGGAATATTTGTTGGTAAATTTGGAGTATGACAAGGAGATTGTAGCAGAAGAAAGAGTTCAGTATAGTGAATGAGAGCAGAAAGACATCATGGAAATAGATGGTGTGAAAGCAGGACTTGTTGATAGTCTTGAGGATTCTTCAGAGAATTCTTTGGGAAGAGAGGATCAACATACTGATGTGTTGATTGAGATAGAAAATTTAGAACAACATATTGAGGTCCTGGCAGAGGAAAGTAAGGCACTGATGCCTTATAATTTTTATTTTAACAAGTGTTTTGTGAATGTAGGTGTTATTGCAGGTGCTGAAGAACATTTGACTCAATTGAGCGGTCAAATGAAGGGAGATGAAAATTTTGTGGAAATTTCAAAACCATGGGATGAGGATGTTATGTTGCTGGAAAGGATGCTGAATGATCAGAATTCAATGCAGAAAGAATCTCAATTTCATAATTGGGAATCGCAGATGCAGAGAGATGAAGATAACATAAAGAATTACACAATGTACCAGTGCAGTAAGTTACTGATAGGAGAAGGTAGAGAAGAAGTTTTCCGTTGTAGAAGACAAGAGGGCATGGATGATTGGGCGGCGGTAAGAACATAAACAAGCATAGGAGTAAGAACTAAGCAAGCCGTCTTAGCTCAGCAGGAAGCAAGAAATCAGCAGCTTGAAGATTTACTAGACAAAGAAATTGATTTAATCAGAAGAATCATGATGAAAGTATCTCATAGGAAGATATCAGCAAAGAAGAGAAGCAGCAGAAGCAACAACAAAATGAAGACAGAGACAGATTGTGAAAGTGCAGCAAGTGGAGCAAGACAGCATAAAGTGTGGAGACCTGGAGAAGAACAACAGACAGAAACAACTACAAATGGAAAGTTGCAGCAGAAGATATGGGATGTAGGAAAAAGGAGATCTAAACACATGATCAGGCGATCATGATTAATTTCAAACTTGGGAGTCTGATGCAGGAGCATCAAGGCCAATTTTCATTTTTTATTTATGTAATAAAGGGGGGTGTGACATTTTAATTGTTTCATTAATTAATTTGATATTTTTAAATAAAATAGGAGATAAATTCTAAAAGTGAGGATTTTGTAAATAATTCTCAAATATGAGAGAATTTGGTCAGTTGAGGGTGTAAAGGGATGAGAGATTATAATTTAGAAATTAGTTTCATTAATTTTGGGTGAGAGAGGATCCTTAGGGATTCAAGAGTGATTTTAGTATTTGTTGAGATATTTAGGGGTTTGTTGAGTGATTAAAGGGATGAGAACCAAAATTGGTTCAATTAAATTTGTATAAATTGATATGGGAGTAGGTAGAATAGAATAGAGAGGAGAGGTGAGGCTTGGACAATCAAAGTTTAAAAGCCTCCGGCAATTGGAAGGCCATTAATGTTGAATATCTGGCAAAGACAAAGTTTGTAAGTATTTTCATTATTAAGGTGAAAAGTGTTGTCAGAATCGTGTGTTTCGATTTATTGAGTAGGTGTATATTTTCTGTAATTGGGATTGTATTGAGAATGCATTCTAACACCGAACTAGAAGTAATAACAAAATAAATGTTGACATAATTGCTGGAACTAGTTGTAAGTGGAATAATGGAAAGGCGCAAGTTCTATATGGAGCAGAGTTTTTGTAAACACTAGTCGATAATTAATAGTGAGCCTTTAAGGTCAGTACTGAAATCAACCTTCAGATATTGGATATCTGGTATAACAGTTGGAAGACCGAAGATTTAATTAATAGAGATTAAAACTTTATTTGTTAGAAGGTTAAAATCAATTAGTTTGAATTTGAATCTGAATGATTTGTTGAGGCAATGAAGTCTTATGGCGTCATCACATGAAAGGCGTAGACTTTTTAAAGAAAACTCAGTCCATTATGTATCGATTTTTAAAGTCAAGTTAGCAAGAAAGCATCTTTCAGGATTGAGTGGTATGCAATCGAATAGAAATTGATTGGGCAGTTTTAAAATTGTAGAAGTCTGCTTGATAAAATCTGTTTATAATGCCAGATCAAATATTGGACCAATTCCGTGTTTTATTGTATGGATGGATTTTTATTAGCGTTGAAGGTTTTGTATTGAGTGAAAATTGCAGAAGGAGTGTGAATGAAAATGACCTGTTGAGTGGCAGAGGTGTTAAGTCAAAACGATGGAAATGGAAAAGCACGTGAGGTAGATCAGACTTGGCAATTATTTATATTTGGCAGTGAAGACAAAATCATGTGTGGAATTTGCGTTGGGAATCTGTAGGTGCACATTGCTGATATAATCCATTAAAACCACATTGTATAGTTGAATGCATCAAGGCACGATCCATAAATTGATACATTTCAGGAGATCGAACAGATTAAGGTATGGTGGCCCTTGCATGAAGTTTCATATAAACTTTCATTGATGTTGTGATGCATGAAATCGATGTGCAGTGGTATGAATTGACATCTTGAGCGTGTCAAAAGTTGTTGGAATGCAGCGTTAAAATGCAGATTGAAATCCGACTTCAAGCAATCAGAAGTGGTAGTAAAACCGAGTACTGGACGGGGAAAATTGGTGGTGGATTCCTGAAGTTTTGTGGATAATGACAAGGCATGTATATCTTGTGAACTTTGGAAAGTTATGACACGCAGTTGAAGGGGCGTGGAACTGCATTACAACTCATGGGATTGGGTTAGATGTAAATGAAATTAAAACTTCGTGAGCCAGTTTGATGTTTTGAAATTTAAACCAAATGTAATTTGTTAATGTCAATCGACAAACATATGAGAATTGAGTGCATGACTAAATGAGAAGCATTGGGGGTTTTAAATTATAAAAGCCTGGAAATTAAACAATCAAACTGATGGTTGGTTAAAGTCTTTATGAGACTTTTTATAAGGAGTTTTTAATGTTATTTGAAACCTTTGAAAAGGAGATTGTTGGGTTGTGGTTTTTGAACCGTATTGTTTGACAAGCTTCTGCATATGTTGAACAATTGTGATAGTTGGGAAATTGCTAGAGTGGAATCTTATTTTTCAAACATTTGGAGAAACATTTATATATGCATAGTCTTGGAGCGAGATTGTGGGTTTATATAGGATAGACCT
Source organism: Pinus taeda (assembly GCA_000404065.3). Classification (NCBI taxonomy): domain Eukaryota; kingdom Viridiplantae; phylum Streptophyta; class Pinopsida; order Pinales; family Pinaceae; genus Pinus; species Pinus taeda. The sequence continues at coordinate 81,407 of APFE030069893.1, read as the reverse complement.
GCGTCGCTTCGCCTTTTTCAGTGAACGTTAACTGGTTCGACAGAAAAATGGTATATCGAATTGCCTAGAACTTCATTTGATAACTTCAGTGCCCTAGCCACGACCTTTCTAACTCATTTTCAGTTACCGATAAGGTACGAAATGGGAACAGAGCTTCTTACCAATTTCAAACAAACAATGGCCACTCACATATCAGTTTATGTTCATGTGTGGCGACGTCGTCGTAGAATGGTGAAAATGTATGTTCCTGATCAGCTATTGGCTGAATGGTTTATTAAGTCATTATTACCTTCTATTAGAAAAGATGTGGCAAAGGGAGGATTCGTCACTGAAGAGCAAGTTATTGCTCGTTCCCAATATCTAGACTTGATCTATAGTTAGTCTGGCACGCTCTGCGACAAAATCCCTGATGCTCGTAGACCAGAATTTTCGATTCCGCCACCTCCTAAGTAAAACAAAGACTCTCATGCCAGTGATGGCATGAAAGGTACAACTGGCGCGAAGCACACAAAGGCTACGTCGAGAACAGCCCGTACGGTCTCTAGTCAAAATGCCAATGAACAAATTCTTGCCTCAAAAGTAAATGCCATGTCAGCAGACAAAGGCAAAGAAACCAAGCAACCATGAGGAAAGAAGAAAAAGAAAGGGAAGAAGAAGAAACAGGAGGAGTCGTCTCCTGAAAAATCTTTTGCAAACCGTGCTGGAGGTAGGAAACCAAATCATCCATGTTTTATATGCAATGAGGATCATTGGACATCAGATTGTCCATATAAAGCTGAGATTAGAAAATTTTTCAAGAATACAAAAACCTCGACAGTATTGACTAATCCATTTCCGAATCTAGGAACATATATCATTGCTAATGACAATGCTTCCCCGTTCCAAGTACTAAGGTTGTCTGTCTCCAAGCAAAATGATGCTTTGATATCGACAAGGAGCAAAGATTATGGGAATCCACAGATGTCGAACAACAAGGATAACGATCAACCTAGTAGTTCGACAACGACTTCAACTGAAGTCGTGTCACCCATCATTCCTGAATTAATGATAAAACTACCAAAGGGAGTAGTACACAAATCGACATTTAATCATCATCTTAGAGCACCACAACATTATAATATAATGGATGATCTAGCCCAATCGTCATCCACTATGTTGACACTTGAGGTACTGCAAAATTGCCCCTCACAAAAGCAGGCTTTATTATCAGCAATAGATGGGATTGTCCCAAAGGATTCCAATCTTGTATTATTTGATCACAAAGGATATGGCCCTCGGTTACTAGCTCAACTAGCTTGCCTTATTCAAGTGAAAGCCCTCAACAAAACTGTTCATCGAACAGTTATTGATGAGGGGGCATCCACATGTATTATGTTGATGAGTTGCTGGAAAACTTTAGGGTCTCCAACCTTGTCAAGATCATTGACGACATTAAAAGTGTTTGATGGATGAACATACACCCCATACGGGATATTAAGTGACTTGCAAGTCGAACTGGGGGGGAAAATAGTAGAGATTGATGTTGAAGTCATCCATGGAAACCTTGATTACAACATCCTACTTGGAAGGCCTTGGATATATGCCATGTCCGTTGTTGTGTCAACCTACTTCAGGAAGATTGCATTTCCCTTCCAAGGAGGAATTACGATCATTGACCAAAAAACTTTTCCCCCCAACAGTTTGCAAGTTACGGGAAGCATTCCAATGATCCACGGAAGCACTCATTCGCTTCAAAATATCGGAGTAGGCCTACTAAAAGACCCTACATTAATGAGGACTTTTGCACTACAACCTCCAATCAATTGGGCGGAAGTGGCAATGGTAGGAACTTGTAATATGATATCCTCTATTCAACAAATGTCCGAAAATGATAGTAACATGAATCATCTGTGGGAGATGCCTCCAAGCCCGATGGAAATATTATAGCAATGAACGTTTTCAGCATGGGAGGCAAACCCGAATCAACACTCACCGAGTGTTTGGATAGATAGGTCTAAGGAATATGGCACCACTTCAGATCCTTGGTCGCAAGTACATAGTAAAGATGAGGCAATTGTTCAGTAAATGATAATTGATGGGGCACCATCGGAAGATTACCACCATCATTCGCATCTCCGAGGTTTAAAGAATATTGTTCCAGTGACCTTAATCATCCCTCGGTTTTTTATTTTCAATTGAATACTGTAAACAAGGTGGATTCCCAGCGAAACCTATCCAATATCAAAGAGACTATCACCATAAATATCTCAACCAAAACAGATGTTGTAGAGAATATTCATGTCGGCAAGACTTGTTCTTCTTCGGAACAGGAAATATATTATGCTCTTTTTCGCGAGTGTAGAGATGTCTTTGCTTCGTCATATGATGAAATGCCAAGCATTGACTCGAGCATAGTTGAACATGAAATTAAGATGTATCTAGATGTCAAACCGATATGGCAACAGCTATGGCAAGTGCACCCCAAGAAAGTCATTGCCATCAAGGCAGAAGTTGAAAAACTCCTCCATGTTGGTTCTATTTACTCAGTTCCTCTAACCAATTGGGTATCGAATATTGTTCCTGTAATGAAAAACAAGGAACGATTTGAGTGTGCGTCGATTATAGGGATGTAAATCAAGCTTCTCTGAAAGACAACTACCCTACACCCTTCATTGACCAGATTATTGATGAATGCACCAGATGTGGAATCTTTTCATTTATGGATGGATTTTCTGGGTATAATCAAATAAATATCCGCCCACAGGACCAGTCAAAGACTGCATTTATTTGTCTGTGGGGCACACTCACATATCCCAAGCTACCCTTTGGTTTAAAGAATGCAGGGGCAACTTTTCAGAGGGCAATGAATTATGCCTTCCATGACATCAAGAACATCGTTCAACCATATCTCGACGATCTACCGGCTCATTCGCAAAAGCAAACCGATCATCCGCAGCATCTAAGAGCGATATTTCTACGTTGCCGACACTACAAGATAAGACTCAATCCACACAAATGTGTGTTTTGTGTCAGTTCTGGTCGTTTACTTAGCTTTGTGGTCTCCAAGGATGGGATTCGTCTCAATCCATGTAAGGTTCAAGCAATCATTGATTTGCCTCCACCTTCAAATTTTCTTCTGATTCAAAAACTCCAAGGGAAAGCAAACTTTCTGAGGAGGTTCATTCTAAATTACGCCAAACTTGCTAAAGGTTATACTCGTCTGTTGAAGAAATATGTACCCTTTATCTGGGATCAGGTCGCGCAAGCTTCCTTTGATGCTTTAAAGGAAACCCTAATAAAAGAATCATTAATTTATGCCCTGGATTACCAAAAGGACTTTAACCTGTATCTAGTTGTAGTGGATACAACAATAGCAATGCTCTTAGTACAAGAAGGCGATGGAATTGAAATAAGGTACTCTTACGTTGAAAAGATGGCTCTCGCAGTTGTTCAAGCAATACAGAGATTTCGACACTATGTCCTCTTTAGAAAAACTACCATTTTATCAAATTGCAATCCCATGACCTATATATTGTCGTGGCAGTTGCTAGGGGGAAAATATTCAAAATTGATAGCGATCTTACAAGAGTTTGATCTGGAATTCAAAATATCCAAATCAAAGAAAGCCATAGTTTTCGCGGAGTTACTATGAAGTCTCCCATCATCATCTAACGATGCAACAACAAAAGAAGCAATCGTAGACGAATTTTTTTTCTTCTGATATCTTCAAGCAATCCATGGTATTGAATAATTGTCTATCTCCAAACCCAAACATATAGGTCTAATACCTCACGCTCCGAACAACGACGGATACGATACCAAGAAAAAGACTACGTGATCGTCGGTGATACAATTTACCATCGTGGTATCGATACGATTCTGTGGACGTGCCTCACCCATGAGGAGGCCAAAAAAGTCCTAAATGATTATCATTCAGGCCCCTGTGGGGGGCATCAATCTGGTTATGCAATAGATGAAAAGATTCTACGAGTAGGATACTTCTAGCAAACAATGTTCAAAGATTGCATAACCACAGTCAGAAGTTGTCGTGCCTTTCAAATATTCGATCGCAAAACTAGAATACCACCAGCACCATTGCAACTAGTGGTTGTTGTAGGGACATTCGCCAAATGTGGCATAGATTTCATGACATGTAACCCCACCTCAGCAGAGGGGCATGGGTATATCATAGTCGCGGTAGAGTATTTTACTAAATGGGCCAAGGTGATGCCTACATTAAACAACAACGGCGAAACGACTGCCCTTTTCTTTTTCAATCATGTAGTCTCCAGATTCGGCATCCCACATGCCATAGTCACAGATCATGGATCACATTTTCTCAATCACATGATGGTTGAGTTCGCTGCCAAATTAGGACTGTCCCATGACAACTCTACTCTGTATTATCCACAAGCTAACGGACAAGTTGAGGCGATCAACAAGGTCCTGAAGTGCATGCTGCAAAGGATGATTGGAGTCCATAAACAGAGTTGGCACCTGATCCTGTACTCGGCCTTGTGGGCATACCAGACATCGGTGAGGAATGCGACCATGTTTACACCATTCCAACTAGTGTATGCCCTAGAAGCAATCCTGCGAATTGAATGTGAAATCTCATCTCTCAAGCTCACAGTCGTCCTTCTCCCTGGAACTTCAGAAGAGGAGGCTCGTTCCGGCTAGCGAAGCCCATAAGAAACAAGTCAAGGCACATTTTGACAAAAATGTCAAACCTCGTGTCTTCTCAGAAGGTGACCTGGTCCTACTTTATGACCAAGAGTCCAATAAGTTGGGAGTAGGTAAGTTCAAGTCTTTATGGATGGGTCCCTTTATTTTCAAATGTGTATTAGCAAAAGGAGCCTACGAGTTGGCTGATTTTGATGGGATTCCACTAGTGCAACCCCGCAACAGGTTGTACCTCAAGCATTACTATGCTTAGCTCAGCGTAGTAATCCCTATGCTTTTGTTACATTTTTGTTTTCACTAAGGGTAATGCTTTTTGTTAGGTAATCCATTTTCTTTGCATTTGTTGTAGATGTCGAACCTATCGGTATCATTTGTTAGATATGCCGATGGAGCGAGTCGTAGTTCGCAGAACTTATCTTCTGTAGCTTGGGCCATCTTTGATCCCAGCGGTGAGTTAGTAAGTTTCAGAGGGGTATCCGTTGGTCGGTCGACGAACAATATCGCTGAATATAGCGCATTGATAGAACTCCTCTCTGATGCCATCACATGTGGCATACACCGACTTACCGTCAGGCTAGACTCACAACTCGTCGTTCTACAGCTCATTGGTATCTACTCTATATGGAATCCAGCTATTTATTGCAAGTTCCTAAGGGTCAAAATTTTAGAAAGACAGTTCGATTTCATTCAGTATCAACATATTTCAAGAAATTTAAACACATTAACAGACTCATTAGCAAATTATGTGTTAGATAGACATTTGTGACATTTATAAAGAAGCATTTCATCAAAATTTCCATCAGGATCATGTAACTTAACCAAAATAAAGCTCCAGAAATCAAAAATATATATATAATTGTTTGTGGTTTACACATAATTTTCTATAACCAAGACAAAACTTGGTCAAATGACCCAAAACTCAAAATGCTAGGGGGCACCCTAGTCTAATGATGCTGGTGATAACATGTAACCGTCTGTACAATCATGCATAAGAGCCTAGTCCATTGAATCGGCACACCAGTGGTATGTCACTGCAATCTCAAGGGCAGCTCATCGGTCCTCACATCCAAAATAACGAGAGTGAGACCCTCGACCTAGTCCTGCAATGCTGAAAGAGTCTCAGCCACATCAAGGTCACGGAGGATGGCCCTCCCCACAACCTCTCCTGTAGGAGAGACAGCTGGTGCTCTCGGGCATACTGTTGGTCGAACTGGTCCAATGTCTGCATGAGCACATGAGTTTGATTAGTCTTGATCGAAGAAAGTATAAGAACATTATGAAAACAATAAATAGAGATATGGTCAGAAAAATTTACCTAGAGCACCCCATTGTTCGCCATCTGGAAACACCAAATCCAGGTCATCCCGGAAATCCACGCCAGCATATGGAAATACGGCATAAACCATATCTTGACAATCGAGCCACTTGAAAAAGGTAGCAGAGAAAAAAATCTGGGACTGGCCAGCATGTTGAGCCATGAGGTCAACCCATCTCTGCATCCGTGGCTCAGTCGATGGAGGTAAACCAAGTGAAATATACTGCGCTGCATCAGTTGGATCCTCTCCAAGGGAAAAGCGGTCAAAATAGAACCATAGCCAAAATTCATGGATTTTCCATTTTTCACCTTGGTCGGTTGTTCTTTCATCACAGAGAGTACTGCATCGCACAAGTTGAACACCTTGGGTTCAAGGCATTCCAAGGCATGTTGCATATAAGACCTGTTGGCTACATGAAGAGCCGCACTACCAACCAATCTAGCAAAAGTGAAAAGAATGGTCCTCAAGGGCCAGTCAGTGACATCCCAGATGTTGATCTTGCTGTCCACACTCGGTTGAGATCCCTCTTTGGAGTACCGACGAATATACTCTCTCACAGATTCACCCCCACGAGCGGAACCTGATAAGGAGAGAGGGGCGCCCTACCTCGATAAACTGGTCAAAAAATAGATGTCCACGACAGTCAAAGGGACAGACTTGTCTCTGATCTGGAACACCTGGTTGGTCGGATCCCAAGCGTTAAGGAAATATTGCAACAAGTTGATTTTTTACCTCATGCTAGAGATGTGGAAAAACTTCAGCAGGCCATAGTTCCACAGTGCAGTTACCGTACCTAGATCATGTAAAGCAACCATGTCCTCTTCCTCATGCTCATGTTCTCACCATGTAACAACCATTTTGCTCTGATGAATCTCTGAAGACAAACAAGAGAAGAGTCAGGGCTCTGATTTGGCAAAAAACAGGCAAAAATTCCATGAGAAATCATTGAAAGAACTTCCCTCCTTGCGCCCATCGCACCCAAGCAAGTGTTCTAGGTGGGATGCATACTGACTAGCCAATGGCTAGGTCAGTATGCATCGCACCTTTCGATGTAGGAAAGGTGCGATGGGGTCAGGGCGAATTTTTCAAACCCCAGGGGCTTAGAAAAACAGGGAAACATGCTCAGAATTCAAAAAGGAAAGGATGCAAATGAAGAGCTCAGGTTTGGCTCTTACATGGTCCAGACAGCGTCGAGAATTGTCCGTAGAATCTCCCAAAATCAGCTAGTGAAAATCAAGGGGGAAAAGCACCTCCAGAGCTCCAACAGGCAAAATTCAAATGAAATGGTAAAATGAGAGGTAAAAGTCACTTTTAAATTACTATTCACGTAATTCGATTAAGGTGTTAGTGTATTAACTCATTTTTCAAGCATATGTTTTCATTTCTAATTGGTTTGTTGAAGAAATTGAATAGGCAGTACAACCATTTAAAGAGAAAAGTGCTAACGGTGAATCAAACAATCAATGACCATTATCACGAGGAGTTTTTATGTGAAGTTCAAGATCATTAAAAATTAAACCTAAGCAATGAGCAAATGTTTCCCCAAGAGTTTAAGCTCACTAAAAAATGAACCGATCCCCGGTAAATAACCATTGTGAACACATTATCATTAGCTTGTGAGCCTTGGTCATGTTCTCATCATCACCCCCACTCTGTTTGGCCAATCATAAGCCTCCATTTCATTGTTTACCCTTTTCAGGGAACATCTGTAATGAGTGATTCTGTTAGCCATCCTTGTGACACTGGCCATGATTGGATAATTCCAAACCTTACCTGTAACCAACTGCTACCTGAAAATATCACTCGTTCCTTCAAAAATGAGTCTCCTTTAAGCTCTTTCCAACTGACTCGTAAAATATGAAAATATTGCTAAGAAATTGGCCTCTCCAACTTGTTAAAGTGACCAAAAGTGCTATCCCTCCTCTAGATTTTAACTTTTCTGGACCTGAGGGATTATTACACAAAAATATGGAGCGCTTGTCTTGTTCAGCTCGTTAAAACTATCAAAAATTCATCCCTTTCGTATTGTTTTATAATTTTTCGGACTTAGGGGATTATATATGACGAAAAAGGAATATTGGAGTTTCCTTTCCGCCGCTTTTCAGACTTTCTAAAATTGAAAAGGGACCGAGTTATCATTGTCATTAAACTCACTAAAATCAATAGCGGCAAACTCGTCGTATAGACGGGATCGAGTTTCACCGTTGCTAGGCTCGTTAAAACATAGCGACAGTTTCGCCTGAAGGGAGAATTATAGAACAAGCATATATTGTCCTCCTCAAGCTTCATAAAAATAAATAGGTACTGGTCAGCAATGATTGGGGAAAATTGGGAAGAAAACTTGAAGAAACTTTATTGGTAGCAAGTCGCTCTTGAACATGACACTTTCACTCCATGTCCGAGTCAGGTTGGGTTATTCAGTTCACTAGTCATATCACCATTGGTCCATCACACTATCCATTTTTGGGGTTAACGCTACCAATCCATGTCAGTGTCATCGGTATGTTCAAGAGAAGTCGCTCAGAGAATTCACCTGTCTCATCCACTACAATACATTTACACTTCGTTCTTTCATGACCACCTCCCTGAACCTTGTATCATCAAATCATTTTGACCTCCAAAGTCATTTGCCCTATTCCATGTCGTAGATGTGGGATTCATTAAGGCCCTCCTACGATGGGTCACTTCTTGTTGACATCAACACATTATCCAAGAAGTCGACTTAGGAACAACCCTTTCAATATTTTGAAGCTTGCATGCCTCAATGGCAATTTTCTCACTTCCGGCGACAGGTTTACATCAATGGCCTTCGATCGAAAATTTTTACGTGGTGTTCGACGCCAAGTCCATTTTCACACCACATGAATTGTATTGTAGTACCTTGAGGGTCATCTCCATTACTGGTGATTCCTCTCGTGCCTGTTAACATCTTACATCATTGGCTAGTAATCAGGCAATGTCTTTCCATGTTCGACTTCAGAACATCTTTCACATGGATCGACTTGTACTCCGAGTGAAGATTGAATGAGTTGGAAGACCCCGAATCTAGTTTCATCCATCCGGGCTGTGATATATTCAGGAATATAAAGAGATCAAATGTACATCATTACTGAACATATAATCATCTAAAACAAAGGATGATGGCTCTATCTGAATCATCAGTTTGCTACACAGACGGTTGTCTATCCTATGTACATGAAAATGAATTTATAAAGCTGAGCATGGGAATGCCCACCTCAATCAGATCATGAAAATATTATGAAGATAATGTATTGTATTGTATCTTATTACAAGTCGCCTTCGAGCTCGAAAAACTTCAGATTCTCATGATAAAGCATCTCACGCGACATCAAAAGATTAACGACTTCATGCCTTAGGGGGCAAATGTTATAGACATTTTTGGGCACTACAACCCCAATCATACATGCCCATAAACAAAGGGCTTCCAAGTCCCTAAAAGTGTTGCTTCACACCCTAAAAGAACAAGGTCAGCTAATTACATCTTCTCCTAGAAGTTCTCCATGAAAAATTGCTCAGAACTGGTCAAAACTGGACCATACAGGTTTCCCAGTGCTAAGGGTGCGATGCATCTCACCTGGTTAGTGTGAAGGGTGTGATTCATACTAAAAATGCCTTCTGTAGGGTGTGATGAGCGAGAGTGGACAAATGGCAGAGACAGTTTGCGAGGTGGAAGATCATGGAATCTTCCAGAAACTTCTTCATTAACACTTGCCTCTCTGAATTCACCCAGGGATGAGTAAAAGATCATGAATCTCCAAGTGGAACCCAAAAGTATCAGAGAGAGGACACTAATCAAAAACCCAACAGCTGACTCACCCCCCTGCAAATATCTATATATGGATCCACAATCACAAAGATCGAGAGGCTGGAATCTTGTATTTTGTAAGGAAGTGTTGTTGGTTTCTTGGTGAAAATCATAGTGTTGGGTGATCTAAGATTTTCATGAGATGAAGAAGGGCTTCTATGCTGAGGGGATGATGCTGGGTCAGAACAATTGGTTGTAATCCTCTTTTCTTTTCTTGATATCAATAAAGCTATTCAAGTTTTCCTCCACATTCTTCTATGTTTGATGGTATATGCATTTGTGTGGTCAATATGTATCTGTTCCTATATTGTTTATGATCGTAGATCTCTGTTCTTGGATAGTATTATGCAAGCTCCATAAAGATGGAATCTATCAATGAGACATCCTTATTATATGACTGGCACGAGCAGTTTTTATGTGAAGTTCAAGCTCGTTAAAAATTAAACCTAAACAATGAGAGAATGTTTCCCAAACAGTTTAAGCTCACTAAAAAATGAACCGATCCCTGGTAAATAACCATTGTGAACGCATTATCATCAGCTTGTGAGGCTTGGTCGTGTTCTCATCATCACCTCCACTCTATGTTAGCCGATCTTACGCCTTCATTTGATTGCTTACACCTTTTTGAGGAACATCTTCGAAAAGTGATTATGTTATCCATCCTTGTAACACTGCCATGATTGGGAAATTGCAAACCTTACCTAGAATCATTTGCTACCTGAAGATATCACTCGTTCCCTGAAAAATGAATCTCCTTTAAGCTCTTTTCAACTGACTCGTAAAATCTGAAAAGATTGCCGAGCAATTGGCCTCTCCAGCTCATGAAAGTGACCAGAAGTGCTATCCCTCCTCTAGATTTTAATCTTTTTGGACCTGAGGGATTATTACACAAAAAGATCGAGCGCTTGTCTTGTTCAGCTCGTTAAAAATATCGAAAATTCATTCCTTTCCTATTGTTTTATACTTTTTCGGACTTAGGGGATTATATATGACTAAAAAGGAATATTGGAGTTTCCTTTCCTCCCCTTTCCAGAATCTCTAAAATTGAAAAGGGACCGAGTTATCATTGTCATTAAACTCGCTAAAATCAATAGTGACAAACTCGTCGTATAGACGGGATCGAGTTTCACTGTCGCTAGGTTCGTTAAAACATAGCGACGGGTTCACCTGAAGGGAGAATTATAGAACAAGAATATGTTATCCTCCTCAAGCTTGATAAAAATAAAGAGGTACTAGTCAGCAATGACCGGGGAAAATTGGGAAGAAAACTTGAAGAAACTTTATGGGTAGCAAGTCGCTCTTGAACATCACACTTTCACTCCACGTCCGAGTCGGGTTGGGTTATTCCATTCACCAGTCATATCACTATTGGTCCATCACACCATCCATTTTTGAGGTTAATGCTACCAATCCATGTTAGTGTCGCCGATATGTTCAAGAGAAGTCGCTCAGAGAATTCACCTGTGTCTCATCCACTGCAATACATTTACGCTCCATTCTTTCATGATTGTCGCCCTGAACCTTGTATCATCAGATCGTTTTCACCTCCAAAGTCATTTGCTCCATTCCGTGTTGTAGATGTGGGATTCATTAAGGCCCTCCTACGATGGTTCACTTCTTGTCGACATCAACACGTTATCCAAGAAGTCGACTTAGGAACAACCCTTAAAGTACTTTGAAGCTTGAATGCCTCAATGGAAAGTTTCTCACTTCCGGCGACAGGCTTACACCAGTGGTCTTCGACCAAAATATTTTACGTGGTGTTCGACACCAAGTCCATTTTCACACCACACAAATTGTACTTTAGTACCTTGAGGGTTATCATCATTATCAGTGATTCCTCTCGTGCCTGTTAACAGCTTACATCATTGGCTGGTAATCAGGCGATGTCTTTCCATGTTCGACTTTAGAACATCTTTCACATGGATCAACTTGTACTCCAAGTGAAGATTGAATGAGTTTGAAGACCCCAGATCTAGTTTCATCCATCCGGGCTGCGATATATTTAGGAATATAAATACATCAAATATACATCATTGTCGAACAAATAATCATCCAAAGCAAAGTATGATGGCTCTATCTGAATCATTAATCTGCTACACAGACGGTTGTCTGTCCTATGTACATGAAAATTAATTTATAAAGCTGAGCATGGGAATGTCCGCCTCAGCTAGATCATGGAAATATTATGAAGATAATGTGTTGTATTGTATCTTATTACAGGTTACCTTCCAGCTCGAAAAACTTCAGATCCTCATGATAAATCATTTCACCCGATATCGAAAGATTAACGACCTCATGCTTTAGGGGGCAACTGTTATAGACATTTTTGGGCACTACAACCCAAATCATACATGTCCATAAACAAAGGGCTTCAAAGTCCATAAAAGTGTTGCTTCACACCCTAAAAGAACAAGGTCACTTGATTACATCTTCTCCCAGAAGTTCTCCATGAAAAACTGCTTAGAACTGGTCAAAATTGGACCATATAGGTTGCTCAGTGCTAAGGGTGCGATGCATCCCACCTGCTCAGTGTAAAGGGTGTGATGCATATTGGAAAGCCCTTCTGTAGGGTGTGATGAGCGAGAGTGGAAAAATGGCAGAGACAGTTTACAAGGTGGAAGAACATGGAATCTTCGAGAAACTTCTCCAATGACACTTGCCTCTCTGAATTAGCCCAGGGATGAGTAATAGATCATGAATCTCTAAGTGGAACCCAAAACTATGAGAGAGAGGACACTAATCAAAAACCCAGCAGCTGACTCACCCCCCTGCAAATATCTATATATGGATCCCTCATCATAGAGATCCAGGAGGTTGGAATCTTATATTTTGTAGGGAAGTGTTGTTGGTTTCTTAGTGAGAATCATAGTGTTGGGTGATCTAAGCTTTTAATGAGGTGAAGAAGGGCTTCTATAATGAGGGGATGATGCTGAGTCAGAAAAATTGGTCGTAATGCTCTTTTCTTTTCTTGATATCAATAAAGCTATTCAAGTTTTCCTCCACATTCTTGTATGTTTGATGGTATATGAATTTGTGTGGTCAATATGTATCTGTTATGCTTCTTAACCTGCAAATGATACCCAAATATAGAATATGCGAAGAAAAGAGACTGAGAACACAAAATATGCAAAGAAAAGATATCCAGAACATAGAATAGCGATGACTTTATTATTTCGGAGAGTAATGTTCACTTGCCTCTTCGAGGGGGCAACCTCCAATAGAGTAGAGCTTGATTACAAAGATAAGACACGATGCTCCTCGCAAGGAGTTACTATCCTATATATATGACTCCTACAAGTAATACCACGGGTCAATACCGCTTATTACTAATACCGTCGGCCC